>JAOXYL010000045.1:13064878-13081878 GCA_028564955.1 Terapon puta
TCGCAACAATGTAAGAAAATCAACGTGCAAGAATGTATCAGTACTTTTGTAGCATGAAACATTATGTGCACGCAATAACTGTTTATTTTTAAACAGTTATTAAAAATCTTTAGTTTTACGATGATCTGAATTTGAAAATTGTCATACTGCGCATGTTTATCATAGCTATGGCAGCAAATTCAACCTTTGTCTCTTCTTTCAGGTTCTACGCTATTTCGACTATGTCTTCACAGGAGTGTTTACATTTGAAATGTTGATAAAGGTAAAGCAACGTCAACAATCGACCGTTTCCCCCAGAAGTATTGAGAACCCCAGCCCAGATGAGGACCAGACACTTTTCATTGCACTCTAGGGCCAGATTGCATATTCATTTAACAAATCACGTTCTCCTTTTCCCCTCTGCAGATGGTGGATTTGGGGTTGGTCTTGCACCAGGGCTCATATTTCCGGGACTTGTGGAACATCCTTGACTTTATAGTGGTTAGTGGTGCTCTGGTGGCCTTCGCCTTTACGTAAGTCTCCCTCCTGCCTCCTGCTGTCCTCTCCTCTCTTCCCTCCTCGCTCCTCCTTCTGTCCTACCACTCTACTGCCTCACTGGTACCTTGGAGTACAGCCCCCCCTCCTCCCCTATTTGTTTTGTTTATTCACAAATGGCACATTTTGGGGCTTTTTCTTACTCTCTCTTTCTGAATTTTTTTCTATCATAATACCTTTTCTCTGGCTCTCTCAGCCTTTCTCCATTCTCTTGTCTTCTGTCTTCTTCTTCATTAAACCTTTCCCTACCTGTGCTTACAAATGGCCAATCCTCTACAGTTGGCCATGTTGTCTGGCTTTCCTTCTCACTCAATTCCTACTTTCCATTTGTGAGTCACTCCACCAACCCCCAATGCTCCAACATGTTAAAAAAAATATTCCCCCAGCATTCCCCTCCTTTTCACGTCTTCTCCCCCGCGTGAGAGGTGAGGACCACCCTTTGCACCTGTAACCCTTTAGTGCCCAGGGCGTTCTAGAGTTAAAGGCCCATGCAAATCCAGGCCAGGTCATGCTGAGCTGGCTCCCATAAATCTCTGCACCCTTCTCCACGGCAAAGCAGGTACTCTAAACCTACTTAATCTGCATGACTGCGAGAATAAAATACAGTTAACATTAGATAACGGGAATAAGTTGTGGCTTAGTTTACAACCACTATGCTGGGCACAGAGCATGAATTGTGAGTTTTGGGAATTGCTGTAATGCTTTTGCATGGTTGGGGAGAACAGAAAGAGAAGCAGATGTTCAAGGATGAAGTCAGTGTTCAATGTAAAGTGATACTGCTA
The DNA here is from genome assembly GCA_028564955.1 of Terapon puta. Taxonomy (NCBI): domain Eukaryota; kingdom Metazoa; phylum Chordata; class Actinopteri; order Centrarchiformes; family Terapontidae; genus Terapon; species Terapon puta. Next base: position 13,066,195 of record JAOXYL010000045.1, read on the forward strand.
AGGATGAAGAGATGGAGTACAAAACATCTTTAATGCTAATGCTGTATCTTCTGACACAAATTTTCTGTACAGGTCAAGTCTGGAAATATGACGTTGAGCTTCATCCTATTTCATGACTTTAAAAATCAAATCTGTATTTTCAGGAAACAACCACATTTGTGCACACGTGCCCCACAAATGTTTAGCTTTTGTGCTCTTGTCAGTTATACCTGCACAGGCGAAGGTGTGAGTTAAGATAGTGGACACATGGCCTTTGGATGTTGTTTCTTTTTTTCTGTCGGAAAAGGTTTTACTACAAATGTTGATCCTGCCACATTTTCACTCTGCAAGTAAGTGACAATTTGTAATTTTCATCATAGTGAATCCGCCATGGTATGAGCTGAGCACAACTTTAGTAGTAAACATCAACATTCATTGGCGTACTGAAATCTGAATAAAAGTCTGGCACAAGACCCTAATGTATTAGCCATTCAAATAAGACATTTGCTTATCATCTAGATTTCAGTCATGAATGTTGACAGTTTGTAGTTTTTCAGTCCTCTGAAATCGTGTTCAAACAATCCATGAAGCCCTCAAGATTAATCTATTGCTTGTGCATGGTGCCTGAAGTTTGTGGGACAGGATGGGATGTTGCTCCATCCATTTAACCTCCCAGCAACAATAAAATAGCACCATACACTGAGTTCCATGCTATAAGGTACCTGTACCTGTTTATGAAAGCAACATTTCAGTGTAATGCAGTCCCAGACACTTGAGGCCACAAGGCTGTTTTCATTAATCCAACTATGTTTTCATAGCGGAGACTAAGTTTCATAGACTGACGATGAGGATAGCCTGCACCCATAAACACACAAGGTCTCTATATCCAAGCATATTATGATGGAAATAGCCAAGTAACATAAATAGTTAAATGCATGCTGCATAATGCATTTGATAAACTATACTGTACTTGGTAGTGCCTTAACTCCCATAAGCTGATATGAGGTTTGCCATGGGTAAACCAAAAAACCCCCTTCACTTTACATTTTCCTAGCATGGTATCATCCAACACTGTCCCTTCAGTGCCCCTTTAAACCTTTTTCATTTTCCTGATAACGCAGCTTTCAGACTACCTTAAAACTGTCAAAGCTGAAATGCTGTGAAGCCTAAAGTTGTTAATTATATCCTAAGAAGATTTCAACGTCCCTATTTATAATAATCTCTCATACCTCCTTTTTTCTTTGTCCATCCCTTCATCTCTCTTACCATTCACATCTCTCCTGCTTGTTCTTCTGCATCCTTTCCAACCTCACAAATGTTCACAGGATAGAGTTCTTGCAGGTCATATGAGGAAGAAAAGATCACACAAACAAAAAAAATGCATCTTTTAACCTCATTCTATCCATGGTCATTACAACATTGCTGCATGTGGATTCTGAAAAAATCCCTTTTGAATCTTCTTACCAGGTTGTTTGGGGGTTTACACTGCAGTTTGTGGGCACTGCAGGTAACAGTATCATTACCTTGAAAAAAAACTCACATCCTCTGGTTGTTTATTATTTATTTAATGTCCAATGGCTGCATTGCTTAATGGTAAATTAAGAGTTTGCCACTTCTGGTAGAGCTCCCCATTGATGATATTATATCATCAGTGAAAAATGCCAGCTGTCCACTGGTGGTGGACCTGATCTGCGTTCTTTTTCAGAGCAATCTTACATCGTCTATGTTTTGTCGCTTTTCTGTGTAGGTGGTGTACATAGACCTTAAATGGAAACATGATACTTTACCAAATAAGTAAATCTGAGTCATCTGAGGGTGACTTAAAACAATAATAATATGGCATGTGCTTGAAGAACAACAAAACAGAAACAAAAAAAACAAAAAAACCCAAATACCACACGTTAACAATTGAACACATCCTACTACTTTCCACAGTAGAACAGTGTTGTTGATTGCAGGTCAGCATGAAGATAAGATAGTGCATGTCCTATAAAGAAAATATGAATTTGGCAGGTGCTCCAGGGTTCTAGTGGCAGTGTCTCATCTGTAAGAATTGTTTTTGCCCCAGTCTTTCTCTCGGACTCATTGTTTTGTTTCTTTTTTCACTAACACGCTCTCCCCTACTTTCTAGTTTGTCTGTGGTTCACATAAACCTGTCTGTGTTTCTATTTGTGTGTATATATCTGTGTGCTTCTGTCCCTAACTCTGTTTCCCCTAACCTTTTTATGTTGCATACTTATGTGTGACTCAACTTTATGTGTCTGTATTTCCTCTCTCTTTGATTACATCTATACTTCGCAGGGAAATGTTCGCCGCGGACCAATAGACATATGTGTGCAGTGACACAAAGTTTAAAGTGAGGTGAAATTGACTGTACAATAATCACGAACCCTGAAGGAATCACAGAAAATTCAACATAGCCAGAGAGCATACAAAAACAGCAGAGCAGCTAAATGTATTCAAAACCATTTCTGTGTGAATGCTAAAAAATAAAGTTAATATGAGTAATACATTAAAATGGAAATATACAGACAGGAATGGTACATATATGCTAGAATAAAGACATTCTCATGAAACAATCAATTAAGCCAGTGGAACCAATAAAGTCTGATTTAACTATGATAGGGGTTAACAACACTAATGGCTGATGAGGAGATCCGAACCAGTCAGAACAGACTCTCACACATCTAGATAGTGCCTTAATTCAATTGGTGGAAATCAAACAGCACTCCAGAAAGGCTCAGAAGTCTCATTGGAGATGTTTATCGCTCCTTTAATCCAATTAGTCTGGTCTGAGGGCTGCTGGTGTCTTGGACCGCTTGTGCCGCTGTCCTGCACATTTCTGCAGTCAGACTGAGCGTAATGTTCAGGCAGGCGCCCTTATAAGGATACCTCGACATTTCATTACCACACCGCTTTGTTTTAGTGGGCGTTATGTGTTTAAAATCAGTATGAGGGCATGTTGATTTTCCTCTCCTAGCAGTCCTCATAAATAGCACAGATGTACAGTGTAACTCATGAGGATACAGTTCATGTGTGACTACTATTTACAGATTTTAAAGCTATTAGCAATTTGAATACAGTGCAATTAAATTAATAATGCAATGATGTAATGAATAGCAATTAGCCTTGTGGTACAATACCAGTAATAGTCAAAACCAGAAGCATCATCTGGCCTGTAAAGCTAATACTTACAAAATGTCTAAGATGAAGGCATTAGTGTGGTCCGTTGGCCTGGTCAGGCTTTTTGTTTAGATATTGAGTGTCCCTTTATGTGCATGTGTTTCTTACATTTAGAAGAAGTAGTCGAGGGGTGGGAGGGGTGATCTAATGAAAAGCAGGCCTTGTGTTCTCTCTTTTTCTCTCTCTCTGTCTTTCATATGGATGTTGTCCCTCGAAATCCCTCCTCTTTCTGTGTCCCATCCTGTTTCTTTCTCCCACCTTTTTGTCTTTTTGTCTCTCTCTTCCCTTGTCTTCGCTGTCTCTCACCCCTTTCTCATCTCTCCGTTTGGACCACCACCAACAGCGGCGGCGGGTAAAGTTCTCTCTCTTTTTCCTCCTTCATTTTCTCCCTCTGCACTCTCGGCGCTTGTTCTTCTGATCACACATCTCTTTCCTTTCTATCCATCCCTCATCACAGTGGACTTCTCAACTTGTCTATTCTTCCCTTTATTCCATTGTTCACCATGGAACAACTGTGACTCAAACACAACTAAACCTCAAGTTCTGGAAATTTCAGGGAAATTCTCAACCAAAGAGACACACACATACACAAACACCCACAGCACATGCCCACACATGTGTGCACGGTAGCACAGACTAAGTTGACACACACACAACCAGCAGTGTACCATCTGGTATAACAGCTGTAAAACACAGGCAGCTGTACACACAGCTGCCTTGTTCCCTAAGGACCACTGTCAGTGACCTTTGTCCTCATCCTTATTGTCACATGTGATATAAGACAGATAATTAAAAAAGGACACTATAACTACCTTGAAAATTTAGTTAGTTATTTCAGGGTACATGTTTAGATTTTTCTATTTAGAGCTCATTTGAGCATCAGTTAACTCATTTGTTGTTTCTTTATAATCTGGTTAGAGTTTTTTTTAGTGCAGTTTGACAACAGGCTCGCTTTAGCTTTGTGAAGACTGATAAGTGCAACTGAATCAGAAGCTTTTTTTGCCTTTATCTCACATGTGCACCAAAACAAAACAAAAAAAAAACAGTGAAGCGCTGAAAAGAAAGAGGTTTGGCTCAGCATTTCAGTCAGGAAATGCTCGCTAAAATATCTTTGTCTTTGCCAAAATGGCCAACAAGACAAGATTCCATGCTGTCTGAACAATGCTGTGAAACCAGCTTATCCTAGTTGTAGTTTGGAGGTGATAGAAATGTACCACTTGAGTCATCAAAAGAGAGATTTTGGCTGTTCATTTTAGCTTTTACCAGTTCTATACTCATTGTGAGACTACCAAATTGTGACATGTGTTAAAAATTTTAGTTAGTTAGTTTTAGCATTTTCAATTAATTTATTTCTAAGCTGCCATAACATTAACAGGAGGGCACTGTACCGAACTTTACTGTAAGTTACCACCCTAACAAGGCTTTCTATAGTCTGCTGCTAACAGTGAGACCAAGACTAAACTCTCTCTGTAAATGTCTCTCTGTAGAATAGAGTTCTCCATCACTCAAACTGCTGCTTAAAGGAAGAAATATTGCATCATGGAAAGCAAGGTTTCAATGCAGCATGATTATATTTCACCATTAGCTGGGCATGTGCAAGCCGAGTCTTTAGTCATCTTTGTAAAGCATTGAAATACATTGCAAAGTATCAAAGGAGTGTAGTCCCTAGATAGCATTCAGACAGGAATGATATCGGTTCTTCCCATAGCATGTACTGTAGTTGTAAAATACCACCTAACAATAGCATGTAGCTACAATGCTAACCTCACACGTAGACAAGGCTACAGCGTAATATGATAGCAATGCTGCATGTGTTGCTATGTATTTAACCCAGACGCAGTTAACTGGGCACAGTTAACTCGGACACAAATACCATCAAGGAATGGCTGCTCACTGCCATTTTGGAGTCGAAGGGACTAAGTCTCTCATCTGCCGGAACCTGCTGACTCTTTATTTGTATGTGTGTGTTTGTGTGTGTGTGTGTGTGTGTGTGTGTATACTTGTGCATATGTATGTATCTGCGTGCATATGTTTGTGTGTGTGTGTGTGTGCGTGCGTGCATATGTATACACATATACAGGGGGAGCAGTAAAGGAAAAGACATCAGCACTATCAAGTCTCTGAGGGTACTGAGAGTGTTACGGCCTCTTAAGACGATTAAACGTCTTCCTAAACTCAAGGTATGTCACAAAAAAGCTTGACTCCAGATTCGTATATTGCTTTTCTGGAAGGATGGGAGTCATCAACCGAATAAATCAAAAGTTGAGCCGGATGTATTTCTTTCACACGATAGCCAACATCTCTCTCTCGGTTGTTCTCTGTCTCGATCCTCAGGCTGTGTTTGACTGCGTGGTGAACTCTCTGAAGAATGTGCTCAACATCCTGATTGTCTACTTACTCTTCATGTTCATCTTCGCTGTGGTGGCTGTGCAGCTCTTCAAGGGACGCTTCTTTTACTGCACTGATGAATCCAAAGAGTTTGAGCGCGACTGCAGGTCAGGAAATACCTGACTGAAAATGTTCTGGTCACTGTGCCTCAGGAGGAGTCTCTTCCTCGTTCCTCTATATCTAAATATAGACTCAGAAACTGAAGAAAGTGATGAACATTTGGAAGATTGTACTGATGACTTGATGTGTATTTCAGGGGCGAGTATCTGGTGTATGAACGCGATAACGAAGTGAGGGCGCAGAAGCGGGAGTGGAAGAAGTACGATTTCCACTACGACAACGTGGCTTGGGCCCTTCTCACCCTCTTCACTGTGTCAACTGGAGAGGGGTGGCCGCAGTAAGTATACGCAAACGTATGCAGACACATGGACCACACTTGCCTCCTGACAACCTTTAACCCTCCCTTGTTTCCATCCCCTCCTCTGCAGGGTGCTGAAACATTCAGTGGATGCGACTTATGAGAACCAGGGCCCGAGCCCGGGGTACCGGATGGAGATGTCCATCTTTTACGTGGTGTACTTCGTGGTCTTCCCCTTCTTCTTCGTCAACATCTTCGTGGCTCTCATCATCATCACCTTCCAGGAGCAAGGGGACAAGATGATGGAGGACTATAGTTTGGAAAAGAACGAGGTGACGGAAGATTAACAGAGTGGAGTGCAAATAAGAAGTATTAGGAGGGTGATCGGAGAGCAGGAAGATGGAGGATTGTAACCACTGGGTGTGTGTTTTTTGCAGAGAGCCTGTATAGACTTCGCCATCAACGCCAGGCCTCTGACACGCCATATGCCTCAGAACAAGCTGAGCTTCCAGTATCGAATGTGGGAGTTTGTGGTGTCGCCGCCATTTGAGTATACTATCATGGCAATGATCGCGCTCAACACGGTTGTTCTGATGATGAAGGTAAAAGTCTACATGCAACAAACAGAAACAATAATGTACACATAAAAATGCCAAAGCAATATTAACTACTGACTACTGAGTTAAAGTTAACATACCTCTCTTTTTGTACCTTCATCTCTCCTGTCTCTCTTGTTTACAAAACATATACACAACCATTGGATGAGCTGAACTGTGTGTCTCTTTATATGTCTTTATACTCCCTCTTCTTTCTGTCCCTGGTGGTGTGTGTGTGTGTGTGTGTGTGTGTGTGTGTGTGGCTGCATGTGTCCACATATATGCACACTTGTCTGTGTGCACGGCAATCCTTTTGCTTGTATTTGTACACTGGTTTGTCGGTACGAATGTGTGTGCTGCCTCTGTGTGTGTGTGTGTGTGTTTGTTTTTAGTATGATGGAGCATCTGATACCTATGAAGATGTGTTAGCCAACCTCAACATAGTGTTTACCTCCCTCTTCTCCATGGAGTGTGTACTCAAGATCATCGCCTTTGGAGCACTGGTGAGTGTATGCGTGTGTGGGTTTGTGTGTGGTGAGGATGTACTGCTCCGTTGTATCCTTCTAGAAAGTGCTGAAAATCCGTTATTGTTGTTAAATGGTTTTCACTGTGTCCACACAGATAATTAATGCTTAGCAGGCAGTGAACAACAGTGAGACAATACACACAGTGGCTGACAGACAAAATGCAGAGCTGAAGGCTGAGCTGGCACATCAGCTTAACGAGAAAAACACATTTTATTTAAGACAAAAATGCTTGGTGATGACAGTAATACCTAGAATTTAGTGTACATCCACTGTCCTGTGCCTGAAATCCACTCTTACCTTATAGCCCAAGAAAAATCTTCTATGTTGTGTTTGGGGTAATTATAATAGTCTAAAGAAAAAGTACTGAAAGCTATGCAAAGAATCCTCTGTCTCCACTCATGACAACACTAAGACTCAATATGCCTGCATGCCAGATAACCAAAACAATTGGCTAAATGAAAGTGAGATGTACAAAATAATGACGTTTGCAAATAGAAAACATTCTGCTTCATGTAGTGGGGGCCTTCACTTGAGCTCTGTCCACTCTTGATACACTGGGAGACATTTTCTGTTGTGCATTATAGCTTACATATTACATATATAACTCTGAGGAAATAATGAGCTATTGTAGGTAAAAGGCAAAGATGCAAAGAAACGGGAAGCTGCCAGAAGTCAGCAGTAAAGTGTACAGTCATCAGGGCTGCAGAGGAAAGGAAAAGCAGCAGGGGAGGGAAAAGATGGATAGAAGAGAGAGTTTGGGGATGAGTGTTGGTTGGAGATACAGGACAGAGGGGGAACAGTAACACAGTAATTAGAAGAACCAGAATGAATGACAGATAGGCGGTAAAAAGAGAAACAAAGATTATGGAGAGGGTGGGGATTAAGCAGGATAGGATTTAAATCTGGGAGTGAGTGAAACACATAGTGATCACGTACGTTCGCATACACACAAAAAACTGTTATGTTTAAGAGATGTGTGTGTGTGTGTGTGTATGTGTGTGTTCATCAAGGTGGTTTATTGTAATAGCTGCCTCCCTTGCTCTCTTCCTCTCCCTCCTCTTGTCTAATGCACAGTTTGGCTGCAGGCGATATGTAGGAGAGCAAAGGAAGCAGACCTCTCTCATCAGTATTTGTTACTTACTATCCATTTCTTTTTTTTAGATGCCCCACCTTTTAAAGCAAAAATAAAAAAAAACTCTATAATTCTGTATGTCTGGTGAGAAATATTTTGGGCAGATGTCTGAATGGATATGTGAGGGAAGGAATTTTAGTTTGACTTTGTGTTGGCTGGTTTTGGATGTACAGCAATATACAGTTTGTGATGTTTGATGGCTGGTGTAGTGTTCTGATGCAGTACAAGTTGTCCCTCACTTGTCTGCTGGCGTCTGTCCAACATGCCATCACTGATGGTCCATTTGTCTTATCTAATTTCTATCCTGTTCCTGTCAGACACTGACATGTTTCTCTTCTTCTTTTTTTCACTTTCTTGTTCTCTCTCTGTCCATCTTCTATTCTACCATCTTATTCCTTCTTTCCCTCATTGTTTCACTCTTTGCCTCTCTTTCTCTTTCTGCATTTTATACTTTTTTGTCATATCCTTCTTATTTCAATGGGGGTCTCTTTGTGCTCCATGCCCATGCATCGCCTATTACTTTATTGATTATTTTATCTGTCTTTTCCTTCCTATCCTCACCACTTCCATGTTCTTTCACATTATGCTACCTTACTCTCTTCACATGTTACTTCATCACCCTTTCACTTCCACTATTTCCACCTTATCCTCCGCCTTCTCCATCCCTCTGTTTACCCTTGTTCCCTTCTTTTTCTCATCTCTTTTTTCGTTCCCAGAATTACTTCAAAGATGCCTGGAATATTTTTGACTGTGTGACAGTTCTGGGCAGTATTACTGACATCCTGGTCACCGAGCTTGGGGTAAGTAGCGGGACCTGAGGTGCTGAGGAGTCAAAACCATAAACAGACATGTATTAGCAATGTTTGTTGAGCTGTATGTTTGTTGAGCAAGGATGACTATTTGTTAGGTGAGCTTTGCCATGTGTCTATACGCTTTTACATCTGTCACATTGTCTAAACATACAGTGGGCAAGACAAGGAGTTAGAGGAAAGCATGAGTTAGAGGCCACTGTTGAGTCTTGCATCGCTCAGTCATGCATGAACATCTCTTGAAAGGCTTATATAATTGTCCCAGTTGGTGGGATGAGGAGAGACCAGACTCCAGCTAGCCACTGACAGCAAGGCAGGAACCATGCTGAGGCTCTGTTGTGAGCTTCTGCAAGCAACCTAATAGCCAATCAGATGATCCAATTGCATCTCAGGCGGCCAGTAGAGGTTTTGTAGTAGCATCAGAAATGTGTTTGTAACCTTCAGTATGGCTGCCTGAGGTTGCTCATATCACCTGAAAGCCTTATATAGCCTGAGAACCAGTCAAAGAGCAAAGGCTGTTTGTAGCATATGACCATGAAAATGAATGAATGAATATATTATGAATATCAGTTTTGTAACTATTCTTTTTAGAAATCATTAAAAGTGTGTTCGGATGGAATATGAGGCGATGTTTTTACAACGCAGACCCATACAAAGTCTTGAGGATGCAAATGATCACATTACATCTTCCAATTCCCACTCACTTCATTCGAAGCCTGTACAATGGACAGATTTAAGCATAGGAGATTTATACGTCTGCATTATAAATGATATAGGAAAGATTAGACACACCGGTATTCTAGCTTACAGCTAATATCTGAACAACTTTTATATCTGCTTTTGGAACAACGCAACAACACAAGGTGAAATTTGCTTTGTGCTCTGCCTGAACACACTTTCTAGAAGTTTCTTCAAAGATCCTGAACTCCTCTTGAATTACAGGTAGACTTGGTAGAAATGGAGTATATAAACTTTATTGAAGAGACGTATCAACTTCTGTGATTGCTTTGATCCAAAGCAGTTCAAACAAGTATATCCAAGAATGAATCAGTTTTGTAAAGTATTTGTTTAAACATATTCGCACAATGCACACACACAATTTACCTACCAGTTCTGTCTGAGGAAGCAAGGGATACCAATGATTGAAGCTTAAATTAAGTTTAAATTGGTGCTCCAGCCAGATACTTTATTTACTTACTGGTTGGTCCTAATATTGATATACAGTTCTTATTATCTATTTAGAGTCCAGGTATTTCCCATCAATGCCTTGCTGTCTTGATCATTGGTATCCCTGCTATATGGATGTACAAAGTCTGCAGACAGAAACCTGCTGTTGTGCTAACTTGTCTCTGTAATGACTGTTGATTTCTTTCTTGTTTTTTATCTTTTTACATGCTTTCTTTAAATCGTCCACAAACTTAATGATGATCTACTGTAATCTACTTCGCCCCCAATCCCTTCTCCCCCAACACCTACTACTACTACTACTACCTGCGATTCCGTCCAATCAAAATGCACTATGAATCCTCTGTGTCCACCCATGACAACTGGCTTGGTCAAACTCTCTGGTTGTTCTTCGAACCAACCAAAAATCCAAAAATTTGCCGCTATAAACCATATGTCTGCAACATCCACATGTAGATGGTTTGTAATTTTTTGGAGCTCTTATTTTACTGCATCTGTTTTAACTGCATCCCAGCCAATGTGTAGTTGCTGTGAAATGTGCATGTTTTGCTTGACCTCCACCACCCACAACCCTCAACTCTGAGTGAGTTCTAAATTTGTAATATTTTAATTTGTTGCCAAGTTTACCAACCTCTGTCCCAGTCATTGTATCAATTCATATATTCTATTCAACCATAAATCCTACTGTACTGTACATCCTTTAGTGTGAACTAGTTCAAATGTGAAGGATCAGATTGTAGAATCTGGAAGAGATCGCTACATCTGTCTGTTCAGATTAGTCATTCACTGTATGCATATACATAGACAGATGCACACCAACACATATGACAGTGACTGGGAGAGTGTTTCCAGGAACGGCAGAGAGAATCCAAAGCTTTGCCCCTGGCAGAAAGAATAAGCGATGCATGCTGCCCCTTGCATGTCTTTGGCAGGGACCCTTTATTTTCACACACTCAGACACACACATGCACAAACATACATAGTGCAATGTAATATAAGCTGTACCGTAGATAGAACCTGCATGTGCCTGCTGCCAGTCCCTTTTGAACACTTAAAGTCTCACTTCAACTGCAATCTTTTGTTCTTTAAAGTACGTGGTTGAAGAACTCTGTATTACCAACTTCACATAATTTGTTGGTGGTAATTTATAATTTTACAGAAAAGAAAAATCAATAAGCTATTAGGCTATTTATAAAATATAGGCTATTGAATCCAGTTCAATTGCCATATAGATTTTTAACCTTAAAACACTTTTTATAAAGCACATAATCACACAGATGAGGCTTAAAATATATAAACTTAATATAAATTCACAAGATATAATGACCTTAGTTGGTCCTTCAACCACTCTCTTCCTCTCTTTAGCTGTGACATCACTACAGAATGTCACATGATATTGGCAGCCAGTCCTATTGGATGATGCATCAGCTGCCATTAGCTGTACTGGTTTGCCTTGTATTAGTGCACATCTGCATGCTGTGGGCTTGCTTCATGTTATAATATTGCATATATTGCCTTGAGAGAATTAGTGCATTTGGTTGTCCTTCCAAGGAAATGTTCTGACATCCCTGCACTTTAACTACTCACCATTCCTACCACGATAACTACTACATAACCCAATTGGATGAAACTAGTTAGATTTGGATGATTTTCTTTCCCCTGTGTTGTTTTGTTTGGTTTTGTCTTATTTAATGGGTATGAAAAGCTTGTTGGAGCCTTGCTGATTTGAGTTTGGTTTGCTTTGACTTGTTTGGCTCCTGATTCTTTCATTTGTATTGAGTTTGAATCTCCCTCTATTTGAGTTTGACTGTTTTTCCTCTCCTTTTTTGTATGATCTGGTTGTCTAAGCAAAAATGTCTGTACACTTTGCATTACAACTAACTGCACTTTCCCTTTATTCCAACCCCAAATCCATCTATTCTCCTTTCCACCATCTTTCACCTTCCCCTATTGTTCCCTTTTCCCCCTTTACCTTCTATCCTAATCTTTTCTACACCCCACCCCCTCTCTCTGTCTTTCTTTCTCTGTGGATACGTTGTGGTGGTATTGTAGAATAATTTCATCAACCTAAGTTTCCTGAGGCTGTTCAGGGCTGCTCGTCTCATCAAGCTGCTGAGGCAGGGAGAAACCATCCGCATCTTGCTCTGGACCTTCGTTCAGTCCTTCAAGGTTTTCACTAAATTATATAGCATAACACACACAGAAAGTCATGTGCATTCATATTTGTAGATTGTACAGAAATACACATCCAGTATAGTGTGTGTACATACATAGACAATGCCTTGAAGCAGACTCTTATACCATGCGCGGTGCATATCAAACTTAATACCGAACGATTAATGTGTTTCTCCTCAGGCACTGCCTTATGTCTGCCTCCTCATTGCCATGCTGTTCTTCATTTACGCCATCATTGGGATGCAGGTGGGTGAGAGCCTCAACTTAAAAATCACTATAGTGCTTTTGGGATACATTAAATATGTTTTATAGGCTAATGATGATGAGGAGGAGGAGAATGAGGATGATGATAACAGTCATCAGGATTTGGTGCATTATTGGGGAGGAAGATGATTACGGAGGTGGTGGCTTTGGCATGTGTACAGTATAGGTTTTAGAGTATTAAACTCTTAGGCCCCGCTTTAGTGCCTTGGTGGCAAAGAAGGCCAGAGAGATTGCTGATGAACAACTATGGTCCAGTTTTCAGTGTTTACAGTGTGATCGTATTCAACAGCTTTTTGGAAATATTGCTATAGAAGAGAACGGAGATGGAGACAGTGCCATCAACCAGCACAACAACTTCAGGACGTTCATACAGGCTCTCATGCTTCTCTTCAGGTGCTCATGTTTGTGTGAATGAACATGCATGTCTGTATCTGTTTATATATTGTGTTTATTGGCTTATATGATTAACCATAACTCTACATACACGCTACAAATCCTGTTAATTAAGGCAAGTTTTGGTGCATTTTAGGAGCGCAACAGGAGAGGCGTGGCACGAGATCATGCTGGCGTGCCTGGGGAGTAAGGAGTGCGATGCCCTGTCAGGAAATACAGAGCCGGAGTGCGGCAGCCAGTTTGCCTACCTCTACTTTGTCTCATTTATCTTCTTCTGTTCATTCTTGGTGAGAACATAGTACATTCAGCAACCTCATCTGCACCCCTTCTCATCCAAAAAACCTAAAAAATAGCAATTTAGCTAATAGCAACATTTAGTTATTATTATTAAAATTATTATTTAAAACTTTTCAGTTGTCCCATTAAACCTCTTGTGTGCATGTGTGTTTTGTGTGTGTAGATGCTTAACCTGTTCGTAGCTGTCATCATGGACAACTTTGAGTACCTGACTAGAGATTCATCCATACTGGGACCTCACCACCTGGATGAGTATGTCAGGATATGGGCCGAGTATGATCCTGCTGCCTGGTAAGTGACAATGTGCACACACTCAGGCGCACATATACACAAACATAAATATACACTACAGTAATTTGGCAGCACTTGACATCAACATAATAACACTTATTTTATGATTATCTAAGGACAAAGTGAAAACAAAGCTTGTGTCCACACACTTTTCAGGCAATTCAGGCTTTGTTTGCACCAGCAGTCACATAAAGCACAAAGACATTACTTAAGACCTGTGTATTTCTTGCTTGTTTTAATATGCTTATTCATGCAGAGCAAGGTATCAACAATGTTATCCAACCATTGGCACAAGGAGTTTCAAGTGGTTCAGAAAAAGACAAAAAAATAAACAAGGCTCAAGTGTCAAACTGGTTAATAGAACAGATTTTTTTATCTAGCCAGTGAGCTGCAAGGGGGCTGTTACGGATCTGAGCATAACCTCATCAGGCATCTGGTTATCTCTCTCATACCGTACAACCCATCCCTCTTCCTCCTCTTTTACCCTCAAATACCTCCTATCTCTTCCCAAACCTTGTTTCCCTCCTCTGGAATCTGCATACTGCTAAAAAAAAAAATCCTCAATGTGGCAACGTCTACACTCTGATCAAAGCTCCCTTGTCCAACTCTATAGTCTAAATGTCGACTGTAGACATGCTATGTTTGATAGTATCTGTATTCCAGTGCCCATGTGTTGCCGTCATGCTGTCCTGTAGACTGCACTGCTCTAAGCAAGGAAAGTAGGAGAGAAAAGGAACCAGTAAAAAAATAAGAAAATGGAGGGCATGACAAAAATTCACAGGAAGGTTATCAACATTATGGTTTGTATAAAAGGAGTAAAAAAATGTTTTGAAATGTATAAAATGTCATGTGTCTTTTCATAATAACCAGCACAAGTAACCAGTTACCCTTATTACCATTTAAAATGTCCTTTTTCTTGAAAGTAATGTGCTATTTTCAACCCCGCCTCACTGACTATGACATGTACACCACTGTACAGAAAACAGGAGACAGGGAGCAAAGACACATGGCCGACACCGAACACATATTTAAGAGGGAGGGGATCTGCACACCACAAGCAGCTATTAAGCATTTAGCTGCTTACTAAGCACATGCTTTTCTACTCTTGTTTGCAATTCCTTAATTATATTGTGCACACATCCAGTGAGGGGTTGGACTGGAGAGAGGAAGAAAAAGGGCCGTTGAACTAAGGATGAGGATTAAGAGAGAGAAAACCCCATAGGTTAAAGGACAAAGTTCTGGAGAAGATAAACTGTATCGGAATAATTTGCCAAGGTGCACTCAGGCGTAAATGTGTCTATAATTTACAGTAAACATATTGCAAAGTATTTTAAGATACTGTTTACTTGTCAATCTTGTGCTCTTCCTCCCAATGTTCTTTCTTCTGTCTGGATGTGTGTATGTGTGTGTGTTTTCCTGTGTGTAGATGTGTGTCTCTTAACTCCCCTGTATTCTTCTTGCAGCGGGCGCATTCATTATAAGGACATGTACAGTTTATTACGAGTTATCGACCCGCCTCTCGGCTTAGGCAAGAAATGCCCCCATAGGGTGGCCTGCAAGGTTTGACTTCCATTCAAACAAAATCTCTCAACCACACTTGCTAGCCACAGCATCCAGGAATGGAGTGAATGCTGCTTTATTTATTTATTTATTTATTTTTATTTCAATTTTTCATTTCAATTTTACAACTTCTTTTCCACCATTATCGACTTGCATTCTGAACTGCTGAGAGAATGTGCGGGACAATGCAGACACCCAGAGAAGCATGTGAAATGCACTAAGTGAAATGAAACAAAAATCCACATTAAGAAGTTTTGCCACATTGTAAAAAAAAACATTTTTTATTTTTCTTTCTGAATATTCTTTTCTTTTGCTTGCTGTGGAGCCATGGCTATAATCTAGCAAGCTACGGTTGCCCACTGTAGTGTTGCATTGTTCTTGGTTTTTGGGGGTTGGGGGAAAGACAGAAACTGCATTGACACCCCTTTCCTCTTCCTCCTGCCTTTCCTCGTTTGAGCAGGAGCAGCTTGCCGCCTGCTGTCAAGCACTGCCCTGCTCTTCTATGCAAACACACACACACACACACACACACACACACACACACACA
>JAOXYL010000045.1:13081978-13096630 GCA_028564955.1 Terapon puta
ACACACACACACACACACACACACACACACACACACACACACACACACACACACACACACACACACACACATATATATACACCTTTGTCCTGCCTGCACTGAATTTTCTTCTGATGCTAGAGCATTTACATCTCAAATTCCAATCTTAATCTTCCTCCTGTTGTCTCCGTTCTTTCTGTCATTTCTTTCTTTTTTTTTTTTACTAAACAAATTGTTAGAGAGTGGTGTAGCTCACAGAGAAGCCACATGGCCACAGTCTCTCCAAATCAGCCCAATAACCTTGTCTCTTCTGTTGTTTTTTTTTTACTTTATTTTGTTCCTCTGCTCTGATCCTCTTCCCTCTTTTCAACTCTATCCTCCAATCAATCTCTCTCTCGCTGCATCTTTTTTTCCTCCCACTTCCTTCTCCCTTCTCCCTCTCTCTCTCTCTCAATATCTCCATCTTTCCCCTTTCTGTGCTTTTTTTAATGGGGTGGTGGCACTGGCTGATGATGCAGTGGCAGGATCAGTTGCAGGGAAATGTATGACATGCTGAGGCACATGTGTCCGCCACTGGGCCTCGGGAAGAGGTGTCCAGCACGGGTGGCCTACAAGGTCAGAAAGGGCCCGTGTCTCCTATGGGTGTCGGGGGGAAGGGGGTTGTCCAGGTGGGAGGGGACAGAGATTTACCCGCTCAACGTGATGTAAACTTTAGTGTCGTTGTATCTTTGGTTCTGTTTCTGTTTCTTTTCGTGGAAAGTGGGGGCGGGCTGGTCGGTGTTGTGGCGTTGTGTGGTGGTGTGGGATTTGGTGGGCGGAGGTAGCAAGATTAGGACGAGGGGTTAGGTGGGGGGTGTGTATCCACAGGAGGGGACGAGAAGAGGGACCTTCTCAGCTCTTTTGCACCGTGTACGATGGACAAACAATCTCACATGCAGAAACATGTAAAATCCATGCACATAATGATAAACAGTGTCAGATTACTCTTCAAATAAAGTGATGGTAGTGAGTGCATACATGGATGCAACAGTGTAAAATATTAATTAATTAGCCATTTTGTACACGTGGACGCTGCCAACACACACCCTTACACAGTAACATGCGTGTGCAGCAGGGCTTGGAAGGTCCGCCAGACTTACGTCCTCTGACTCGTTCCGTCCTGTGGATCGGACAGACACATACACACACGTGCACACAAACACTAAGAATGCTACACATAGATATAAACTGTTATTCCTATTGGTAGAGAGAGCAGAGGGGCTTGTGTGAGTGATGTGTTTTCCTCAGAGAGCCTTTGGTTTTCATACAGAAGCAGTTCTTTTTCTGTCACCCTTCATGAAGCAGCTCCAAGTCCCCCCAAGCAGCCTTTTCTATCTGCAAGTCCAATCTTCTCTCTGTCCTTTGGTTCTGTCGTCAATGCAGTTCTATTCTGTTTCCAGCCCCCCCTCATCTCTGCATATTGCTCCCCTCCCCACACATGAACGCTCCCTCACCTGCCTTCTGCATGGCCGATAACCACCACCAACCCTACGCACAGACCTCTGTCTGTCATATAATCGGCACAGACTCGATTTACTTCGCACAAATTATTATCAGTATAGAAATAACTAGAGAGTGATAACAACAAATTGACCTTTTTGTTACCACATGTCGTGACACCTCTTGTGATCAATGTGATAGTTTCATGACACATCATTGGCAGATCACTGTGAGCCTCAGGGGGCAGCTGGCCAAACAGCCTCTAGGCACAGGAGATCACTCCATCGCTAACCATCGCCTCATCCAACTCCCCTCTTCCTCTCCAGCAGACCTGGGGCAAATAGTACTGACATTTGATGTATGGTTCCAAATGCATGGAGCTTAGATACGTGTGCAGTTTATAATGTGTCAAAAAAGTTGTCAGTCTATACCAGACCATATGCCAGTTTCCTCTTGAGTCTAAAATTTCTGTTTAAAAACTCTCAATCTATTTATTTCTACTTGATTGCACTGATAAGAACATTTGTATTAGTAATAAAAAAATGTGTATGTATTATTTGACCCAGGTTTTCACTCCTCAAGTTATATCTCTTTCTCAGTGAATGATTTTTATTTTTTATCCTTACCCCTTATCCTTACATTAGACGCTCTCTTTCTCTCCACATCCTTTTGATTTTACCAAACATTTTTCCTTCAAAGCCTCCTCCCTGAACTAAAAGACAGACCTCCAGTCCCCCTGACCAAAAACCTAACATGCCCTAAATGCATGGTTTTGGCATAACCTTCCTGACATCTTAACCAGCCCCTTGATAATTATTACTGGAACAATTTTCCAGATGGTCACCATCTCTGTGTTTACATCTTCCCTCTCCTACCACTTTCCTGGCCAATGAGAGAAATCTAAACCTTACCTTTTACCCTCCACACAGTCCACAGAACAATGACCCACCTAGCTCCACTGCTTTTAACCTTCGATCTGCTCTGTCCTGAAGAGAGACAGCAGGGCCTTCAGGCAGGACCGCTTTCTCACAGACACAGCCAACTAAGTGTGGTGATGTTTCTTTCTTTTTTTCTTTGCATCGTTTTGTCTTTTGTTTGTCTATTTTTGGTCACTTTTTCTCTTTACACACTCCAGCTCATAACCTATTAACCTATTGATTTTTATTTCTCTATCATATCTTTCCCTAAAGCTTTCCCTTTCAACTCTAATTATATCTATTTTCTGGCTGAAGAACTATTTCTTTTCACCCCATATTTTCTACATAATACGTTGTGTTCACCTGAAAAATCATTAAGCATTTTAGCACCAAAACAACACTCCCATGGTGGCCATTTTTTGGTTTCTCCTTCTTTCTTTTTCCACAGAATGCTGCTCTCTCTCACCTATTAACTCCTTAAGTCTGTGCCCATTTTTCACACATAAGACATCAGATAATTAGCGATAGAGCTAGTTGCTCTATCATTCCAGCCTAGCCCCATGGCCTACAAATTTTGTCATTTATTCACTTAAATAACAGCCACGTAAAAAAAAAAAACGACTCACAAACCCATTTTAATGTCGCCACCAGAGGATGCTTTCTGTGTACGGCTGCGCAGCTGCTTGTCCTGTGAGGCATATTGCGTGTGCATCGCATGCCGCATGAGGGTGGAATGTGTTTGGGGAGAAGAGATTTTTTTTTTTTTAAGTTTGGATTGATGGATTAAAGGAGAGGCATTTAATCGGGATGTAAGGGGAGGCATGATACGCTGCATGTCTGGGTTGTCGCCGTCTTTCGTCACCAAGCACACACGAACGTCACTCTGTCATCTGTGCGTTGGTGAGTGTCTTTGTATTGTCTGTTTCAATTATAAACCAGCAAGACCTTTTCTGGATCAAACCAATAAACTAAAGTGTTCCCCTTTCTTAGACTGGTCCCTTGGTTGCTTTTGGTTTATTGGTTTATCATCTGGTCTCTGTTGTTTTCACTGTGAACCTCCAAACCTCTAGAGGGGGCTCTGGATAGTAATGGCTGCTGCTCGGCCTGTCCTCCTGTTTTTCTTACTTTTCACTGAAGGCTCAAGATTGCCATTTTTTAAACCAACCTGTGAGGTCTTTTGGATGTCAGCAAACACACAAAGATAAGAGTCTGGTTATGAAATGAATGAACATGTAAGTTGAGGGACAAATCTAATAGAACAAATGTAAAAGAAGAAAGAATGTAATAACTTTGCACTCACAGGTTCTTTAATATCACAAAACAAATTCAAAACCTTCATGTGAATTTGCTGTCACCACGGCACTGACAATGTGTAGTTTGAAACTGCAGCTGAGTCTGAGCCCTTTTTGCACAGGCAGACAGATGGAGTCAGAGCCTGCTACAGATGCTATGCACAGCTCCTTCAACCTCCTTTATCCAATCCCTTCCCCTCTCCCTTCTCCCTGCTCCCGTTCCCCTTCCCACCACCAACTCAGTACCCGTCCCCCCACATACACACCCAGTCACCTGGAGGTTCCACATACCCACCACCTCACTTACGATTTTCTCACTGCTTACCCTGATTGGCTCTCCCGCAGAGATTGCTCCGTATGGATCTGCCCGTGGCTGACGACAACACAGTCCACTTCAACTCCACCCTAATGGCCTTGATCCGCACGGCGCTGGACATCAAGATCGCCAAGGGTACGGAAGGTTTGGAAATCCCTCTTACCTCCTTTGATCCGATTTTCACATGCTTTCTTCTCCTTTTTCTCATTTCCCCCCGTAGTGCTAGCGCTGTCTGCTATTTCTGTGCTGAACCCAGAAACCTTCAGCTCTTCCTGATGCTTCTCCCACTGTAGCTTAAGTATCATGCGATTTCTATGGCCGTAGATTCTGTGTGCAGCATGTTGCTCATTTGTATGTAAGGCTGAAGGTTGAGATCCTGTGGAATCGAGTTTCTGTCACTTGAGCTTAAAAGCCAAATTGCCTGTGTACAGTTTTCAGTGCAGTCTGATTTGATCATATCTATTATCAATACCTTACTAATAAAAATACACATTGTGTGTCTTTCTTTTCATGTTTGTTTGTCCTCTCTTTCACCTTTTTGTGTCAATCTGAATGGGTATGAATGATTTATGATTTGCTTTAACTTTTTTTTTTGTTTGCTGTGTCCGAATTTATGTGTGTCCTCATACTTGGGCATGGCTGTCTGTGTATCTATATATGTGTGTTTGCATCTGTATGGGTGTGCATGCCTGTTGAATCCGCCCAGGTGGTATTGACAAGCACCAGATGGACGCCGAGCTCCGGAAAGAGATGATGGCGATCTGGCCCAACCTCTCCCAGAAGACTCTGGACTTGCTGGTTACACCGCACAAGTGTAAGTTGCAGAGTGTGGGCACAGGCGCAGCAATGTGGCACGGACGCAGCCACCCTGCACCGCCCAGCGCTCCAACGTTGTTTCTCTTCACGCCACCTGAGGACCGCTTCTCTCAGTCAGTCTCTCTCACTGCTGCACCCTCTGATACAGCTGGCACTTTACCCCCCCAGCACCCACACGCACACATGCATACCTCAAATCTGTGCAACCATAACCATGCAAACATGAAGAACAAACAGAAGCACTGAGAAAACACAAGGATGCATGGTAGACATGATAACGTCACACACAAACACACATCATACCTCTACTGCTGTCCTTCCTTCAGCTACAGAAACCACACTCACCAGAACAGACCCACCACCACTCCCAGACCCCAACACCTCTCCACCTTTCTGTGCCTGACATCAGAGGGTGCTTTACTATAGATCAACTCTCTATAGACGTCTTTTCACTTCAGCAGCAGTCAGCTGCGTACACTTGAAAGAAGGTTGTGCTTGATAGAATATACTGTATATTAAGAGTGTCATTACACTGAGAGAACATGCACGGGTGCTAATGCACTAGTTGCATAATGCATCAGTTGCTAGAGCTTGTGAAATGAAGGGGATATGCTATCAAAATGGCCGGGATTTTGTATTTAGCATTACATTTGCAACCAAGTCCAAATGAGTCATGAGCAGCCTCAATCAAATATAAAATTTTATTTAATGTATTCTGTTTTATTATTTTAATGACTCAATTTGTGTTAAGTCTTGCAATCACATGATTGCAGATTCATGGAGTGACTGAATTTTGTTTGATCTATATTATAATGAGATGCTTTGATTATGAGATTTTAAATGTGACAAATGTAAATGCTATAATGGAGTTCAGCCAAAGTAAGATACAGTAAAATTAATCAATCTGTCTGTGAAAAGACTATTGGCTAAGTGTTCATGTATGTGTGTGTGAGTCCAAGTGTGTTTCAATGTTTGTGTGCATGCCTCACCCCTTTCTACCATTCCTCGCGCTCAGGGTCCATTCCAAAAGGTCTAATCTTCCAGGGTAACTTGTCATTCTCTCAGCAGCGACAGACCTGACGGTGGGGAAAATCTACGCTGCCATGATGATCATGGAGTACTACCGGCAGAGCAAGATCAAACGCTCGCAGGCTCTTCGTGATGAGCAGGTACTGCTGTCTCAGGGAGAATAACACTACTCTTCGTGCATCCGACCCTTTTAGAGATAAAGGCAGACTGACATACTGAAACCAAGGCTGCAGGGCCGTAGTCCCATCCATATAAGCCTGGGCTGTGACAACCTCTTTCCAGATCCAGGGAGGAGTCCTCATTCAGTCACCTAAAGGGAGCACACAGGGGATAAACACAGGAGCCTCACAATCTAATGCAATATCCCATCTCCCATATGCAATGTATCTTATCTAACAGCAAACAGTGCTGCCATCTGCTGGCGTAAGTATGCTACTGCAGAAAAACTGCAACCATAATTCATGAGTTGTACACTTTTCACAAGATCGTTCATGCTCATTTAAAAGATGATTTGTGATCACATGTTGTGGTTATTTAGCAGTTCATATACTGCCGTGACTGCAGGGTTTGGTGTTGTCACAGCCCCTAAGGTGCCGATGTCTCAACATCATGAGATGGCTCCCTTTGCTGAGCTCGATTGCTGTACCTCCTCACTCCCTGTCACCCATGCTTGTAACCTTGGACTGTTAGATTTGCATTATGGTATTGCTGCACCCTGCCCTTCAGTTAGCACGCTGTCCCTTGTTAAAGAAGTGAACGCTTTCAGTGACAGAGCTGACCACCATCTGCATTTAATGAGCTGTATTTCATCTTGGTGATGGAGGTCATAAGATGATATCTTATCAGAACTGAAATTTAATGGCCCACAACAGGTTTATGCTGCCAGCTTGAACCATAAACATTTTGGAGAGCTGCTTACTTCTGAGGACACTCATGAATTAGATTTTTCACTGACCATATTAAATGTATAAAGCATTAGCAAACCTCCTTCCTCCTCATTCTGGCACTTTTTCTGAAAAGCAACACAATACTGTACAATGTTACTTCTCTCCAACTTTACCTGCCACAACCTGTCTTGACTCAGCAGTGTTTCATGATCCAAAAATGCCAATAGTGCAAAGATCATCACACAATTTGTTAGATGTGCTTTGCGTGTTGAACATTAGATTTGATTCAGTGTTTGCACACAGACATGGGAGGTTTGCCAGAATTTGAATAAAGGTAGAGGGATAAAAAACAACAATTTTGTTCTGTTTCAAAATCATCTGTCAAAATTTAGACATTTTCAATGTGAAAGATAACGTCATGCACAGATGTTGTTTTTCATCTAACTTGCATGTGTACATTATTATTAGAAAGTTATTTTGAAATATGACTAATAAATGAATGCCAGTGAATGAAACATTTGTCCCATCATGCATTTCACCTGCTGTATGTTCCCCTCTGCAGGATTGTTGCAATGTTTATGCTACGGTGTCTTCCTTCCCTCCTTTGAACGAAGCCCCTCTTTTATTGCTCCCCTCTTTATCAATTCCAATTTCACTGCTATGAAAACGTGTTGTTTCCTTCTGTTACTTTGGAAATGTTATTTCTTTATTTGTTTCCATCACAGCATTTAGTTCTGTCCTTAGATCACAACTGATTATCAGATGAAACCGAGAATAATTACTGGTCATTTCTTCAGATCCTAACCTGAACTCCAGATTCAGTGGGTGACTTTCACTTCCTTATTGGACATTAGAAAGCACTCTAATGCTTAGAGTCCTGGACCTGGACACCTCACGGGGGTTGCCAGGTCACAGAATGCAATCTGAGTGACCCACCTCTCTCTCCTGCTAGCTGCTGGGCATCAGTTGCTCAAGTCCTCCCTCATTTTATTCCTCTTCCATCCCCCCGTCACCTCTCCTCGCTATGCCGACAGCCCCCTCTCTGCATACCCTCTGTTCCTGCTCTGCCCTTCTCCTTCCATTTCCCTGTCAGTCTGCCTGATAGCTGGCGACGGCCATGTTGTATATCTCACACAGAATCGAACGCCATTACTGTTTCAGCGCGTGGAGCCACCTTCCCCCACCCAGGATGGTGGTCCGGGACTTAACAACGCCCTCCCTCCACCTGAGACAACAGAGACTGTCAACAGCCTGTGAGTTGGTTGTTGTTGGCATGTTTTACTTCACAGGAGGCTGTTTGTTGAAAGCACAAAGGTTAAGGAAGGTGTGTCTGTGACGATGTGTGTGCGCGCATCATAGGCCTGTGGAGGGGGGGGTCCCGGAGAGCCATTCATGGGTGACAGCTCGTGCTCAGGAGATGTCCCAGAAAGCCGGGAGCTGGAGTCCTGAGGGACACCCTGAGGATGGCCTTGGAAGCATGACCAACTCTCAGGTAGAAAGATCATATACACACACACGCGGGACCACACATACACACATACTCACACATAGCAACATACACGCATACACTATGCAAATAAAATACATCTCCGTTGCACAGCAAGTTGGTGTGAACAAGGATTCAAACACTCGATCCATTCAGCATTTGTTTTTACTTTCATGTCATTGCTACCAAATGAACTCGCAAAGAACCACTGAGGACACTTAAATGGTAAAGTTAAGTATGATCTTCCTGCAGTTCCACCTCCACTGAAAGTTGTAACCCCCTTATTCATAAACCCTCTAGGCATAAGAACACCAGGTTTGTGTTCCTTCATTAAAACCGAGGTTAAAGTAGAAATACAGCAACCTATTGTTAATGGAGACATTGACTATTTTCTTGTTTCATGTTTTCACTCTTTATTCCAGTATCAGCATCAGCAATATCAATCTATGGCTGAGGTGGCTTCTGTCAGTAGTTATATAGATAAACAGTCTTCTTAAATACTGCATGTATTCTTTAGTCTGAAGCCACCTTGGCACAAATAGATCAGATCTCATACTGTCCCATCTTTACTGCCTTGTTGCCTTTATTGTTTATTATTATTATTATTTCCTGCGATCTCTCTTACCTCGATTCCTTCACCGTACGTTTCCACATTTCATTCAGAGTCTATCTTGCCTCTGTCTTCAGAGTGGTTCATGTCTCTCTCATCATGCTGTTAAACCTCTCTGCTTGTAGACCTCGTGGTGGGCCTGACGGGTCTCTGTATCAGTCAGCCCTGCAACATAGCCGCTTCTCCATTATCGATCAACAGAGGTCTGGAGACGTTTAAACCGTGTAGCTGGATAGAAGAGAGTGGCTGTCGGCTTCATTCAAATCAGTTTGAATGAGAAGCTACAGTTTGCTAGATACGAGGCAGATCATAAAGCATAAGCAACAACAGGTGATTTGAGACAGCAAATGTCCTCCGAGACAAAACACCACCCAAGCACTGTAGCGCAAACGAGATGACAGATTGAACATCTTTCTAGCGTGATAAAATTCAGAGTAGATTGTTTTATTATCTTCCAGATTTCACCTGATCTTTTTAAAATGAATTTAAATGCACTTGATGATACCTCAGCTAATGATAACTTAAAATAATGTAACTCAAACTTAACTTAAATGGAGGTGTGGCTAAGCAAGATAAGGCCAAGCCAGCAGCTGTCAGATGCAGCGCCACTTCTCAGGCTTTAGTTCAAACACGTCAAAATATTTGCAGGGGAAACTGTGGTTGTTGGGTTTAGATAACTGTAGTGTATGCAAACCAGCCAGCCAAAGTTTTAACACAACCTCATTTACTGCCTGTAACATGTCAGTGCCTGGACTTGGCCAACACTGTTGCCTGATCAGTTGTATTTTTCAACTGGGTTGCACATGGGTTTCCCCTCAAATCCATCCCTGCTGTGACTCACAAAATCCTCTATCAGACATGATTAAACAAAGAACCTTTGCATTTGCTCGCAGCTCCATTATTGACAGCAGCCTCTGCAAACACAAGAAGAATCAAGCACCTTCATTGTATAAATAAAACTAAGACAACAACAACAGCAAAAAAAGGAGGAAAAAAAGTCAAAGGCCCTCTTCACACTTACCAAATTTGCCCGCTGACTACTTTCACCTTTCTGAGACCCTCAGTATTCTGCTTTCTTTGGATAACAAACTTTCCCACCTGTCCCCCCTACTCCAGTCTTATCAGTTTTCATGACAGCCGTCACACCATCTCCTGCTCTCCTGCTCTGTTTACAGACGGTAGAGATGAGAGAGATGGGGCAGGATGGTTACTCGGATACTGAGCACTTTCCACCAATGGAAGGCCATGGCAGGGCTGCTTCCATGCCCCGCCTCCCAGGCGACAACCAAGTGAGCAGCATTCTCACCTTTCCACTCTCTTTCTATTTCACCCATCTCTCTGTTCCTCATTTCCTCGTTTTGGTTTTGGTTGGTCATATTTTAAAAGGTCTGACTTGGTGCTTAAAGCTTTATTGTTGTGGTGACTCAAATGCATATTTGAGAAAGTCATATACACAAATGCATACGATCACTGATGTGGTACAGGACAAAGGTTTTGTAGTAGGTATATCTTTTTTTGTCAAAACAACCAGTGACTAATGTGACGACCACATCTACAATCATGACAATATTTCTGGCCAAAACATGGGAATGTTTTGCTGAAATGCTGACTTCCACAGTTAATTTCAAAAGGACCACAGTGAGGCAAAGCCAGACCTTCTTCTCTTTTTCTTCGCCTCCTCCTTTTGTTGTCTTCTTCTCTCATCCTGCCACCTGCATGGAGGTTTTTATCGTGGTCGTCCTGTTTCCATCTGACACGCTCATCCGTTGTATATTGTGTCATATACTGGTGAGTGCTCTGGTTGTCATATGCGCACAACACATTCATAAATACAAATGTGCACACTCACACAGACACGCACAAACACACCGTTTACACACTTCTCTGCCCCCCGTTTTTCCCTTCCTTTTGTCAAGATTCTGATTTATTTATCTTTTCTTGCTGTTTTTTGGACTAAACTGTCTCTTCCTTCCTATCAAAGGTTTTGCCTGGGCTGAGCTCTTTTTTAAAATTTTGGGGGCTTTTTTTCCAACCAGGATTGGAACCAGTGTTACAGTGTGTGTGTGTGTATGAGTGTGTGTGTGTGTGTGTGTGCGTGTGTGTGTGTGTGTGTGTTACGCATATGTGTGTGCTCTGCAGTTTTTCTGTGCTCTCAATGTTCTCGGCGCCCTGGATCTCACACTGTTTCTGTCACTCTGTTGTCTGCCGTTTGAGTCAATTGTAACTGTGTGTGTGCGCGTTTGTGACTGTGCATATCCATCTGTGTGCGTATTTTTGTTGATTGTCATCACTGCTGTCTGTGACCGTGGTGCCGTTGATTGAGCATTGTCATGGTGACTTTGTCTATATAACCCTGTTTCGGTGCCAACCCCAGTGTCTGTGGTAAGTGTTTCTCTTCCACCTTCACTGCTGCTTTGGTGTCTAATCAGACTCTCTTTCTCTGTCCCTCCTCTTTCTATCTCTCTTTCCTCTCTCCATTGTGGCACCCCATCTCTTTTTGGGTGGAACCTCCACCTAACACACCTTGGTATTTTACCTATACTCCCCTTTGCCCCTTTTCTCTTTCATCGTGTTTCAATCCATCCCTGTCTCCCTCCCTCACCCATTTGTGGCTCTGTGTGTGTGTGTGTGTGTGTGGGTCTTCTCTGTGCTCATACAGCAGCGGAGGAAAGGGAAACAACGTGGCAGTACCCTCAGTGTATGTACCCTGTCTTCCCTGTTTCACCTCTCTCTCTTTCTCTCTCTCACTCTTTCTCTCGCTCTGTCTCCTTTCCACTCTCACACACTCTTGAAACTTCTGTTTACTCATTTGTCATGTCTCCATGTTCTGTCTTTATCATGGCAGAGGCTTCGTTAAAATGTATTAGTACAACCTCTTTCGGCATGACTAAATCTGATGCCAGCCCAGCTTCCAAATTGATCCCAGCATCCTTAGCTACTTCTCCTATGCACCTATTGCAGTGTGTTTGGACCTGGGCTGAACTCTGCACGTTCCCTGTCATTATCAACAGTCCCACTGTCTCGTGGCCCGTGTATCTGTCTCTGTCACCCTCTCTCTACCTCAGCTGCTGCTGCTTGTATTTGTAGCTCTGCATCCTCATGCCTGTGTGCTTGTCTACTGTATAATGATGTTGTCAATGTTACCCCATCTGTGTCCAAGTTGCCATTAACACCTGCCCACCTGCATGCAAGAAATGTTTTAAATGCGTCTTTGTGGGTGTGTTTATGTGAGTGTGATGATGAGAGACAGAAAGGGAAACTATTTGGGAATATGTGTGTGTGGATGGATGTGTTTTCGGGATTGTCAGTTCTACTCCCATGAGGCCACATAATCTGCTGACCTGTCCTTTGCCAGTTGATTGGATTAATTCACATTAACTGTAATACTGTCCAGCTCAGCTGTCAAAAGAATCTAGCATTGAAGCAGCTTGAGATGATTAACATATCCAGGTCAGGAACGTGTGGCACCATAGGCTCTGTCCTGTTGTCCTGCCTCAGAGCAGCCCTGCAGAAGGAAGTTCTCCTGTGGGTGGAGGACTCTGGACAACCCCTATGTACCTGCATGGCTGGAGGAAAGCACGCTGAAAGAGCAGAAATAGAGGAGTTTTGTGCAGCCTGGAATGTGCCATGTTCGGGGGGTGGTGAGGATGGAGGACGGTTGCATCGGTCATACTGACCCTTCTGTTCCCCCTTTTTTTCTTTTACAAAGCAATTTACAGACGCATGGAAGGCATGGCCGTCTGCCATCATCCCCCTTATTTAACTTTTAACGTTTTTACTCTTTTTTTCTTTTATCTTTTTTTTTTTATTCCTCTGTGTGAGGGGTCTGCAATTACTGTAGTTTCAGCCCTGAGCCTTTTCTTTTTGACATTGTCCTTTGGTGGGAGTCATTTCCAGGTGCAGTGGAGACATGTGTCAATGGTGTGAGTTCTTAAATACAAACACTGTTTGTCTGGTGTTTGTCTGGTGTGACAGTCCACATCTGGGCTAGTAGTAACCAAACTATTGTGTATAATCAAATGAGGATAATGCAAACAGGCTATTTTAGATAATGAAAAAAGATATATTTATTTTACACCAGTTGACTGTGTCTCTAAACTGTAGCTGTTGGTGAAAAAATCATATTGTTATTTTGTTTCTTTGCAAAATAACGGTGTTGAATCAAACATAAGAGGTGAGATATAGTTTAATTTTAAACACGTTTTTAATTGCCATCTGTGTATACGTTTACTTAATTAGACTTCAATTCAACACCAGCAGCTGTTTACATTAAACCCTGTTTAGAAGCCAGCTGCAGATACAGAAATGATCTTGAATGTCATGCAGGTAGTTAAGATCATTTTATTTATATTTAGATGGGGTTTGTTTATGTATCTATAGTTAAATTATGGAAAATAAATTTTTGTAATGGCCAAATATTTGGTCCATGGGCTGCTGTTGCCGACTCCTGAGTGTGTGATTTTGGGATGGGATGTGGGAGGAAGGCGGTGGGCTTTTATGGAGTACAGGAAACAGACCCCACACACACATACACACACGCATACATATACACATTACCCCATAGCTCACAGGAAACACCAACTCGACGTTCAAAAGGAAACACCTCTCCCTGCATCTCTCTCTCTCTCTCTCTCTCTCTCTCTCTCTCTCTCTCTCTCTCTCCCTCTCTCTCCCTGCCTGCCTTGGTGGTCTCTCTCTTGCTCTCTCAGACCATCAATGACAGCAGCCCCATGAAACGTTCAGCCTCATCGCTGGGCCACAGCAGGTCTGGGCGTAGCCACAGAGACAAAGGAGGGGTAGACGACTACAACATGGAGCGTGTGATCCCTGAGGAGGGGAGAACTTCCAGACATGGACACCGGCGAAAAGACCGGGGTCATCGGGCATCTGAGAGGTCCCTCTGTCGCTACACAGAGGCTGACACAGGTGGGAAAGGCCAAATACCTGACAAAGTCTTTACATTGCATTAACATTAAAATGTACATGTGTGGAATATCCTAAAATCCAATGTCTTATTGTTTTCTGATGTCATAGCAAACATTGGTGTTTTCACCACACTTAACCCATTTAATAACTCCAATAAACTCTGCCACCGTCAGGCCTGGGCACAGACCTGAGCACAACCACCCAGTCAGGTGACCTCACATCCAAAGACAAGGATCGCGACAGAGATCGCGGCCGGTCCAAAGACCGCAAGCACCACCACCATCATCACCACCACCATGGCTCTGTGGACAAGGAGCGCTATGTAGCAGATCGAGGGGGCGAGTATGGACACAGGCACTCTCGCGACAGAGAGCATGACCGGGAGAGGGAGAGAGAAAGGGACCACCGCTGGTCACGATCCCCCAGTGAGGGTCGCGAGTGCATGACGCACAGACAGGTGGGCTTCTCGGTACTTCTGTACGTATGGAGTCTACTTTGGAGAAACACATACTTTATATTGTTTTTTGCAGTGGGATGAGCACATTTTCTGTGTTATGTTGAGAAACATAACATAATGGCTGGTAGTCTGATGGTGTTAACTGATGTAATCAGCAATAATGCCTTGGCTGTCTTTTCTGAGCACATTATCACTTGTAACAGACAATTGGAATAACACTTGTTGACCTGAAAGCATGTTACCATAGATAAACATAATGAATTCTTATAGTTATGATAATCTACTTTCTTTCGCCCCCAAATTAGCGACCAAGGTGTTTTGTTGTCCTTAAAAACACACAGTTGTTCAAAATGGGAGAAATAATTTTAACTCTGTATTTACATTCATATATATATATATATATATATATATATATATATATATATATATATATATATATATATATATATACATACATA
>JAOXYL010000045.1:13102153-13129091 GCA_028564955.1 Terapon puta
CTCTTCTCTGTCGCACTCTCAACCTGTCTCACCGCTATTTCTACCAGTGCATTTTGTAATTCCAAACAGAACTCTTCCTAAAGAATAAAATCCAGAGAGAATGCACACCGCTTTGCCTCATTTCTTGCTTTTGTCTTGTTGTTTTTTTTTTTATCTTCGTGTGTGTGTGTGTGTGTGTGTGTTGTGGGTGTGCATGACTCATTATGGTTTCACTTGAGGATTTTTTTTTTTCTTTGTTTAAAAGTTAAGTCTATATTCAGTGCTACACTCCAAAACCAAAATGTGTCCAGCACTTTCACCTATGAAACAACATTTGAATCAACACAGTTGGTTATTTACACACCCAGCAGACACCATCACAGGAATCTGGAATCCTTCGTTTACCTAGAAAATGTAAATCTAATAGTCACTATTAGCTTACTATTAGGTACCATAAGTCACATGTTATTAATGCATTTATTTGAATACTTTTAATGGCCCATTTTATGCAACTTTATTCTTCTATTTTTTTTCTTTTTCGGTTCTTTTACACTTCCACTGAAAAACAAGTATCTCTCTATTTGGTGATTTTGACCTTTTTTTGATTAACTGCACTTCTTACTTCTAAAACACAATTTACTATTTACAGTCCTCTGATTAATTGGAAAATGCATGGTCACAAAGCTGACAACAGGTGGCTTTTCTGAGCTCATGAGGTTATCTTTTTAGAGATATGTGGTTCGCACAGGACAGTGATGGTATAAACACATGATGATCTTATAAATGATGATGCATCCATTTAAAGTTAGGCTACCGAACAGTGTATAAAGTAGTTCAGATTTGCATGACATCCAAGTTAGAGTCAGTAACGTTGAATAAACCAGCCACACAAAGCTAGATTTTTTTAAACACTGTTAACACCCTATAAAACCAAAACACGGATATGTAAGAGGCTAAAACATTGTCTGAGATGAATTTCAGGGCCAAGTCTCACTAAGGGTCAATATAAGCAACATATTACAGTTATTTGATAGTTTGCTTGATCCATTTACATTGAGTGAAAATATCCATTGGTCCAGCTCTAAGTTACCAGACTGAATAGGATGATGAGGATCACCAGTTTTTCTGACTGAATGCAACTCACATGCATTACAATTCCTTTTGGGGGGTACTTTCCCCAATTGAAAATCGCATGCACTATATGCTTAGCCATGCAGAAAACATGGACCTGTCAGCAAATTCACACACAATGACCAGCTTGTGTGTGAGAAAGAAGGAAGAGAGGAAGAGAAAAAGTGCTTGAGTGATCGGAAGAGACTTAGATGAGAAGTTGTCTGTGTGTGTGTGTGTGTGTGTGTGTGTATGTGTGTATTTCCACAGGCATGTCCAGACGGTTCCGGCTTCTCCTCCCAGCTCTGTGTACACAGACAGGGTGCTCTGGTTTCAGCCGGAAGAATAAGCGGCACAGTTGGGGCCCCATGGGGCTCAAGCAGGCACTTCCCCCCACATTCCTTCTTCTGTTTTCCTGGGTTAACCCCCCCCACCCTCCGGCACTGGTGAATCCCTGTTGCACCCCCTTCATAGTCTGCAGTGACATCGCGTTCCAAAACATACAACCTACTTTCACTTGAAATAAATCAAAGCACTATTTGATAGAATTAAATTCACACATTTCTCAGACTTCACTGTGAAGCAATTATTTGAATTGTTGGACTTTTATATAAACCTTCGCCAATTCACTGGTGGTTCAGTGCAGAACGACGGTGGCGCTGAAATTATAATTCAGCACCTCTGTTGTTTAAAATCCAAATGTAATTGTCACATTTTTTCCCTTGTTTATGGTAAAGTAGAACTGATCACAACACATACTTTATCATGTACCAACTCCACAAATTATTTAAGTTACTCTCTTAATCTTTTGCACCAAGTGATGGAACTGAACTAGCAACTATTAACATTACAGTACTCAAACCACAGTAAAACCTTTCTTTAAAAGCAGGGGGTGCCAATTGTTGTCTGCATTTGGCCAGTCAATGGCTTTACGGCCTCCCCCCACTCTTTGGACTGCAATCTCCTGAATTGTCCTTGCTTTTGTTCTGCAAATCAGTATGTGTGTGTGTGAGTTGGGGGTGGTGTGAAGTTGTGGGGGAAGGAAGCAAAACTTCTTCACACCCAAAGCCCGTTTCCTGTCACACTCACCCACATACCACTTACTGACAAACTGACACTAGATATTCAGCCATCAAATGTGGCAACGTTTCTTCTACAAACCACACATCACTCCAGGATCAAGTACAAAAAAACATTTAATAAATACTGAGGTAGTTGGAGTCATTGAATGTTTTACACTTGAAATCATCAACACATCTACAGTCAGCACTGGTCCGCATGAACCTCAACACACAGTCTTAAAATGTTACATTGGCTGAGCAGGGGCAACAACTTGATTCCTCAAAAGTTCATAGAGGCTCATGGTCCAAATGAACCACTTCTTCCTCCCCCCTCTCCCTCCAGTGAGCTGAGACCAGCAACTAGGCCAGAAGTCACAGGGGCCACTCGCACCGCGCGGGCTGCTTCCGTCATTCCTCCAACATGCCCCGACCTGCTCACTGAGTCACGTCCGGGGCTTTTACACACGCACAGCCCCGGGTGTTCATCTGAAGGCGGCCCCGGGACAGGCCCCTCTTCTGGGCTCCTTGGGTTAGAAAAAAATCCATCGCTTTTAAATCCTCGCAGGGGCTTCAACACGCCGCGATGGCTCTGTGTAGCGGCACGGGGGGAGGGGGCAGCTCACTGCTACAGTTCACATAGTCCATCAGGACGGGGGTCACCGGGAGCTGCTGGGGGCAGCTGGTCTGCTCCAGCTTCAGCTTCTTACAGGGCAGAAAGTCCGGCTCGGCGGCCACTTTACCCCGCCGCTTCCTCGTCTCCTTCGCCGGGCTCCGGTTCTCCTTGTCCTCGCCGGTCCGCGTGTGCGTCGGGGAGGCGGGGACCGGGGCGGGACTCTGCTGGGGCTCCGGGTGGGCGCCGCTGGGCTCGGTGGCCGCCGGGGTGAGGGGTTCACAGGCCGGCGCGACGCTGTCCGCCGGGGCCTGGGCCGCATGGTACATGTCCCGGGCGGACTTCATGACCAGGGTCAGGAGGAGACTCCGGTGGAGGCGCAGACCTCCCCGCTGGGTGCGCGAGCTGTATAGTTTTCCCAAAGCCACGACCATGATCCTCTTGGCCTCGGTGCTGACCTCCATGTCACACGGGTTTGTTGTGAAGCTGGTCCGGACGATAAACAAGGGTTGGTGTAGTCGCGGTTTCTCCCTTCTCACTTTACACACAGACACAATACTGACCGAGAGACCAGGGGCTGCTACTTATCACCTCGCTGACGTCACTCGGTCGGCGTCACACGACAGAGCCCCGCCCACCCACTGTGCTGTTTGCAAACAGGCCTGCAACAACTGGTTGGACAAGTGTGGCTATTTTAATCTGTCCGGTCCCGTCAGGATATGGACGCATAACTCTTCGCATACACACTGTGATCAGAAATAAGCTGCGCAGTAGCTTGTTTTCCATCTTCCACAAAGACTGGGGGCAGGAGCAAACATACGCCTCGCAACGACTCCAGAGCTGTCCTATGTGCACAATCACAACACACGGAGAAACAGACAGATTTTTTATTTAATATTTTTTATATAGATTTTATTTTTTGATAACAACTACCGGATGCTGTGCTGGACTGGAGGGTGGAAACTTCCAGAAAAGACACCCACCACACTATGTTCAGCATGTTATTAAATATCTCTGAGCGTACCTGGGCCATTTCTCATAGGAAATGACGCATTGTAACTAATTCAGAAAAAGAAGGAGAAGAGTTTCTAAAGTCTGAAGGTATTTCACTTTACACGTTCCATGGTCTATGTGGTCTCACATGCTGAAGACTTTTTTTTTTCCAAAATTCAGGCCCAACATGCTCCTGTCTTTGCACCAGCTGCAAATCCAATCTTGACACTGATTTTGGTGACAAATGTGTCGTGACTTTTGCTTTAATATCCAGAGCTAAAACAGGCATTCACACTTAGTTGGAAGTAAAACTACCTATAGGTGCAACCACTCAGGGCAACCGTTTTGCATTTTGCTGTTGATTTTTTTTTATTTATTACATCTCAAAGCTGCTCCATCACCAGTTAACAAAAACATGAGTTTACATAAGTTACATAAGTCTTGGTGCAGCTTTCACAGGGGGCTGACTGAGTCATCTCATAATATGTTTAGTAATATTGGAATATGTTAAGGAAAGCCTGTTGTAGTGTCAGAATATCATCAGTTGTTAAGTTTCATTTAAACAGCACTGACCTCTCTCTGCTCGGTAATGCCAGGACTCTAGCATGTCCATAAAATTACACATCAGGTAACTCTATCTCAAGGAAATTCAATCAAATGCAACTGGACTTGGTTATATGTCTTTGAAAATGTTTCTCCTCTCGTCCAAGAGGCTTCATCAGTTCATGCTCATGCTTGTCTGACTAGGGTGGGACTAGTCAGACTAGTCCAACCAATAACTAATAACCAATAAGAGATAACTATGACCTGGATGAATGAGAATATTCACAGGCTTGTCATCAGGTAACTCGAAATATTTAGCAGCATGTTTCAAAGTCATGAACAAATTACAAACTGAGCATCCTGTATTTGTTTGGCCAAGAAAAGTCTAGTCTGTGGAAGGTATTTTTGTCTATGTTTAGTCTCTCCCACACAAGGGATTGCACTGCTCTATTTATCTGGCACAGTGAAGAAAACCTGCCTATGACAGTCCCTGGGCTCACTTTCAGTCTCACCCATCCCCCCCTCCCCTAGTGTGTTGCTTCCTTTTGAAGGAAAAGAGAAAAGGAGGGGGTGGAGGTTAACAGACAGATGCCCATATTAAGCACATCCTGCTCCTCTGGCACATGCAGAGGAAAACCCATGACGCGAGTGGGAGCCCTCATTTCCTGAAGCCATTTAAAGTAACAGTAGTGTGGATTGCGTCAGGCCCTGCCACTTCCCTCAGCCCATATATGGACAATGGAATCCATTCCTCCAGTTTATATCATGATCTGAAACTACATGGTATTTTGTACGCCTAACTCACAGGACATACATTAATTACGGAGGCCGTATAACAACATAAAACTACAAATTTCACTCCAGAGCATGAGTGTGAACGTGTGTCCTCTAAATGATTTGAGAGACACAGAGGTCATGTTCCCAGGCGGCCCCATACTTGCAGAGGAATTTGTGGCATGCAGGTGATTGTTTCTAGTGTGGCTGCAATCCACAAGCAAAACACCAGTCACAGAACAGGACAGGTTGAGGTGTACATGTTTTTTTGTTTGTTTTTAAATAAAAATACTATAAACCATGCTTGCATATGTTGTAGAATTGCAACAAAATCGCCGGGCAGAAGAAAAAATAAATAACAAGCAAAACAAATTCTATTCTCTATTGGCCACCCCATTTTTAGTTAATCAATGATCTCTCTTACAGACACAACCTGATTTTGTAATACTAAAAACAAGCACCATAAAAGACCAACATTTCCTCCTAAGCTTCTGCTGATGTTTTGAAATTCAATACATTCCACGGCTAAAATCATCAGTGGATGTTGTTTTTGGTTCACTTTTGAGTATAACAATTCAGCCCAGTAATAGATTGAAGGGTGCCCTCTTGTGGTCACATCATAGAACTGAATCCACATTGCGAGAACTGGAAGCCATTAAATAGCTCACAACACTGCCACTCAGGAGAGGAAAGAACTCATGAGGGACAATGCTTGCCTGTATCGCTGACTCGCAGTTTAAAACAATTTGCCACTTTTAATTTTTTAACACCTTTTGAGCTGTCATTAATCTGAACTCTTATGTATCTTATGTGTATGTTGATATCATATATGCCCCTCTGTTTGTGTGACCCAGTTTGCATTTTTAAAAAAAATCTGAATTTGCCTAAATACATCACAACTTTACTTTTCCTGTACTCAAGCTAAATCTTTTGGTTTGGATGACTGCGGTCCACATCTGGAGAATTAGATAACCACTGCACCTTCCTTTCCAACATATCATGCCTTGTACTTGAGTGTTGACAATTATTTATCCACTAGGGGGCAGCAAAGCCTCACAAAAAGCAGATACCTCAGATATCTGTGCAACATCTGCGTCTCATGTGGGTGATATTCAAGCGGACAAAATGCCTTTTAGCTTTGTTTTGGCCTCTACCAACTCTTGAGAGAAAATATTAGTTTCTTTTACGCATTAAGTGTTTGATTTTCCTCTCCAGCTTTGATAACTTATACATCTGCCAACTGTTTATAGTGTTTTTCTTTTTGTTTTTCTTTTAGTTTACAGGTAAGTTTAAAATCATCAGTGGAGGTTGTTTATGGTTCACTTTTGAGTGTAGCCAATAACATTTCATCCCAGTAAAAGATTGCCCTCTTGTGGTCATTTTATGTAACTGAAGCCAAATTGTAGATACTGAAAGCCATTGAATAGCTTTCAACACTCCCACTTGAAGAGCAGAGAACTTATGAGGACAATGCTTGCTTGTAACAATGCTTGAAACAATAAATACTTACTTTTTAAACATCTTTTGGGTTGGCATTGATTAGAGCTCACAACCGTGTGTATCTCTATCACGTATGCCTTTCTGTTTGTGTGATTTTAAAAAATGCAGAAGTTGCCTAACTGCCTCACAACTTTTTTTTTTTCTGTACTCATGCAACATCTTTTGGTTTGGGCGCATGTGCTTCACTTCTGGGAAATTAGGTAACCTGAACTGTAGTGAATTCCTTTCTAACATATCTTGCCTTAAACTTGCAGTATATTAATCATTGTTTATCCACTAGGGGGCAGCAAAACCTCACAAAAAGCAGATACTTACGCAACAACTGGATCTCATGTGGGACACATTTCAAGCTGACAAAATGCCTGTTAGCTCTGTTTTGGCCTCTACCAACTCTTGAGATAAAATATTTGTCTATCAAAGTCATTAACAAAATCATTTTCCTTGGTTACAGTAGAGTTCAATACTGTGGAAAAATGATCAGAACTGGCAAAATAGCGAATATTTCAGTAAGTAAATATATCTGGGAGGAGAAATACCCTTCTGCACTTGAGCACAGTGAAAACGTGTTGTCCAATTTGAGCATTTCCCCTTCAGCATCAATTAATCGTCACCATAACAGGTTCAAGATGAACTGCAGACTTGGAAAACCTGAAGTTGGCCCATCCATCTGATTTCCTGCAGTCAGTTGTTTTGTCAGTCTTTCGGCACTGGGTGGTGCACTAACAAGGGAAATGAAAATGATAGCTTGATTCTGCTCTGTGCTATGGGGTGTGTGGCCTCTGCTTTCGAGACAAAGTAAAGGGTGAAAGAGGGTCATGTATGCAAAGGGAAGGCCGCCAAAGGTTTATCCAGATCAACGTCAGTAAAACCAAGAAGCTGGTGGATTTCTGCAAGCGTAGCCACTCTCTACCTGCACCGGACATTGACGTGATGAAGTCCTGTACCTGGGTGTTCACCTAAACAACAGTCTAACTGCTCACACAACACAGATTCAATCAAATGCAAAAGGGCAAAAGGGCAACAGCAGACTGTTCCTGCTCAGGAGGTTGAGGTCCTTTGGAGTGCAGGGACCACTCCTCAGGACCTTTTATGGCTCTGTGGTGGCTTCAGCCATCTTTTATGGGATAGTCTGCTGGGCCAGCAGCACCTCAGACAGGGACAAAAGGGGGAATGGACCGACTGGTGAGCAGGGCCAGCTCTGTTCTGGGATGCCCCTTGGACTCAGTGGAGGTGGTGGGAAACAGGGCAACGGTGGCTAAGCTGTCATCCATGTTAAAAAAAAAAAAAAAGTACCGGGCAGCTCCTTCAGTGAGTGGCTGCTCTATCCACGGTGTGTGAAGGAGAGGTAGGAGATCTTTTCTGCTTGCTGCTGTCAGATTACACAACAGAGTGCCCGCTAGTCTGTAGACAATGGACAATAAACAACAAATAATAAATAATAAATATGTGGCTATACCAACCATCTGTGCAATAACACTTCTGTTCACTGTTTTGTACTCATTTATACCTGAGATACTATGTATTTCTTTTATGTATATTCTCAAGCACTCTGTACTATGTACAGGTGTACTTACAGCCATAGCTATAATTATTTATCTTTGATCTTCTATTTTTTATTATTATATTTAATTTTATTTTATGTTTTATGTGTTCATGATTCTATGTTATTATTATAATAATTATTTTATTCTCTCTTGCATTTCTACTATCTATATTTACACTGTGTGTTTTGCTGCTTTTACACTATAAATTTCCCCACTGTGGGACAAATAAAGGAAATCTGAATCTGAGTCTCAATCTCATACTATTTATACTACTATTCCACTAGTACATATATAATAATATACTACTAACTCAGTAATTATTTATTCAATTCGTGATGATTTCATGTCTTTTCTCTGAGCAGAGGAAGGAAGTCACTGTTTTAGGTACATATAGATACAAAATAGACAACACAAAGGATCTTATATAAATAAGTTGTTGGACCACCACGTGCCACCAGAGGAGCTTTACTGCATAGTGGCATCGATATTACAAGTCTATGAATTGGAGGGTTAGAGCGCCATTCTTCCAAAAGATCATTTTTATCCTCATCAAACTATTTGGGGACCCTTGTGCACTATAGATGAGGGCACTGTCATCTTGAAAGAGATCATTCCTGTCAGGATAGAATTGGGTCATCACAGGATAAAAGTGATCAATCAGAGCATTTTATTATTGATTTGCAGTGACTGGTTTGGGACAGGTTGACCCAAGCGATGCCATCAAAATGTGCCATACAGCTTAACACTCATTTATTCGTGTTGTGCATTAAGATCATCCAGGTCATGGCAATTTTTTATTCTGATTTTACCTTTTATTTGTGACCTGTCTGCAATATAAATGTGTCTATGAGACATCATTTTGAGACAACATGAAGCCCTACTTCAGTCTTCATGCAAAGTTAAGTGTTTGCTCTCAGAATGTGAAACATGCCAGCGAATACTGGCCTCATGACACAGCTTTCTTTTTCAAGTATGTAAAGTATTGTATATCAAGCTGAGAAAGCAAAACCATACACAAATGATGGCAGACACAACTGTGTGGGACAGTGTTTCCTAAAGCATGAAAGAAACTGGTCATACATGACAGCCTCCAGGTGGGAGTACTGAAGTGTGAATTAAGAGGAACTCTGAACAATGAGCATGCAAGTTTTAACACTCCATCTGTGGGTTTATGAAAATAGTTGACTTTCAGTCATTTGCTTCAAAGCACTTCACAGTGAAAACCATTTCTCCACAACATACACTTGAAAAATTATGACATTGCTGAGTATATACGATAAGCAAAATATACATATATATTATAATTTATTACCATTTTTAGGTAAAAGTGGACATGCTTGTGTTTTTTCTTTGCTATAGTGATTTTTGCTTTATTTCATCACTGACTTTATGTACATTAATCAATAATCAGTTTAATCAATAAAGAAAGAATTTCCTATAAAATGTACTTCATTCCAGTGTCATATATGGAAAAGAAAAGATCAGAGAGAAATTGTTACAAATCTTTTATTAAGATATTCATTATTTAATCCATTTTGACATTTTCTCTATGATTTATATTTATTTATTTTACAGTCGTTAATGTGCAATTACCTTTGATAATGTCGGGTCACAGTTACAGGGCTTTCACAAAGTTATTGGCACTTGGAACACAGAAAGAATAGGATGAGCAGTACAGGATGGCCACTGGCTCTACAGGGTCACAGAGGGCAAGGAGCAAGGGGCAAAGACATGGGCAGACCAATTACTGTACAGGTTGTGAAGAAGCACTGTTTCTGGGTAAATATATACCTCATGCTGCGAGTGCACAACAAACATCTCACCTATGTGTGCGTCTATATATAATATACAGTATTTATCTATACATGTGTATAATCATATTTATATATGTACTGTTTAGTGACAAAAGGTTCCCCCATGCCGTGCCACACCTTATCCATTCAAGTGTGTAGGTCTACATGTTTTGTGAAGTGTAAACACATACGCCAAAGGTAAAGAAATTACAATTTTATTAGAATGTACTATAAAGAAAAAAGCATGGAAGCTTTCTGTTCTCAAATGCACAAAGTATAACACAACCACACTCACGCTTACTGCAGATGAAGCACAGTGCTAGAAGGCTGTGAGTGAAGGACTTTCTGAACAAGTAAGAGTTGGCCCTGAAAGCTTGCTATAGGTAAAGCCCCTGACATGTACCGTAACCAAAGTGAGTTCACCTTCACATGTTTGACTGATGTTTCTAAGCCAGGTTCGCAACAGCAGGGTATTCTGACTGGGTCAGTGGTGCAGAGTGGTGCACGTTTCCGCGTTTGGGCCAAGCTGCTGTGCTGTGAAGGCAGACAAACATGAAGTCCTCAGAAGCTATGCTGATTCACTGGTGATATTTCAGCTCTTGTCAGTGACTCAGAGTGGAGTACAAGTAGGTCACTGTGTAACATTGTTCCTGCAAGAAACTAATTTAAGCCCTTGTTATTTCTCGCTTTAAAAGCTTTTTCTTTTCTTCAATTTTCATCTAAAAGCCTTTTGTGTTTTTGCTTTCTATTGGAGACACTGTATTCCTAAGAGTGTCAATGGCAATTATACTCTATCACACTGATATGTCTGTGAAAGACACAATCAATAATAGTCCTATAATAATAGAACTAAATTCAGACATTTGAACAGTAATTTGGCTATTGCTGTAACCGATTTTATTTCTTCAGGCAGGCGCTTTAGTCCGCATTATACTGACAAAGATACCAAAAGGCTAGATTTTCATATACTTCAATATCTTTGTGACCTTGAGTGACCCTAAAATTGTCTCCTGGTCTTTTAACGGCGTACATAAAACAATTATCCATTTAATTATCTTAAATGTTCTATTGGATTTATTTAGAAAACCATGGGTTTGGTGTGATTCAAATCTGGAATGACAGGTTCCCTGTATAACATGTGATAAATTGTCTAAGGGATTACAGTAACTTAATACACCCAGCAAAGACTAACATAAGTACTGTCGTAATTAAAGAAAGTCAGAGAGGAACATGCCGATGTAATTTGAGCTGAGTTGAACTTATGTAAACTTGGCCCGGAAGAAAGCCACTTAGCAAATTAAACAAACATATTCTAATTCAGATTTAACTACCTAAAACCACTGCTTTGCCTCTCTCTGCAACACATGAATAAACTTGTGGAAGTGAAACATGACACCAGCTGCATCAAGGGCAGGAAGCACAACAGTCTTCAAAGATACTGGAGAGGTAAGTGGGGGATGGGTGCTCATGTGGCATATACAGTCAAATGCAAAGCTTACTGAGGTTTTGTTGTTATTACCCTTAAAGGAATACTTAAAAAGGTACTGCATTTTTTTGTTCCATCCATATATCCTCAGGTCATCCTCCTTAGAATTCTTATTAATGAAAATAGGTTGAGCTATATCTATCATGCCTCTACTTATTTTTCAATAAGATTGACTCAACTGCCTTGAATTAGAAGCACTGATTCCTTCCCATTTTTTCACACTCTACCAGTCTTCGGAAATAAAACACAACCTCTCTGAGATGCCTTTCCAGAAGGAGACAGTCATCAGTCGTCTACGAGAGCATTTCAGGTTAAGAAAACATTCCTAAGTCATACCCAGACAACTTCTATGCATCTACCTGCAAGATAAGAATAATGAATCCCCTGTACTGACCTCAGATCTACAGACATTCAATCAAAAAGCAAACACAAACTTTCACATAAAAAAAAATTAGGTCAGTTGTTGACATTTCATAATCAGATCCATCCAGCAACAGAAAAGACAAACACTTGGGATTTAACTCGACAGTCTTCTTGATTATTTACAGGAGGGGTTTGTGCCACGTATAAACACGACACGCAGGCAGACGTGGGAAGAAATCGACAATTTCCACCTAAAGGGGTTCAGTTGCTACACAACGTTTCTCAAAAAAGGTGCGCGAACCACTGGTTCTTCTCATTAAGGTGCAGAAACCTCCACTCTACGTCTCATGAAAGGTGCAAAATTAAAGAGGTGGTGCATTGGGTACATGAATAAACTACATACCAAAAAACAAAGCTGCAAAATACAGGCTCCCCTTCTTTACCAAAAAACTCACGCACACATACAGCTAGTACCATAAAACCTATTTGCTCCAATATTGCCTCCTCATGACATCACTGTGCCCACCAGGCTTCTGCTTATTGATTGAAATTAAAAGGCACATTCCAATATTTATAATTATTTCTTGTGACATTTGCATTGGCACAAAAATGTCTGTCTGCAGTTTTTTTTCATTATTATTTCAGTAGTTTCTTCTTCTTTCAAAACAGAGTTGTCAGATCAATATAACCTTTACGTTTCTGCATCTACAAGAATCCTCCAAAAGTGTAGGCCAGTGTTTTATTGAAGGAGGCAAACCTTGTAGGTTCGCAACCCAACAAGAAATGGTTATCATAGACAACAGTCAAGCCAGCT
This sequence comes from Terapon puta, assembly GCA_028564955.1. Classification (NCBI taxonomy): domain Eukaryota; kingdom Metazoa; phylum Chordata; class Actinopteri; order Centrarchiformes; family Terapontidae; genus Terapon; species Terapon puta. The sequence goes on from JAOXYL010000045.1 coordinate 13,114,724, forward strand.
GAATCAGTCTTATTATTCCTTTCAAGCTCCTGAACAGAAGATGAAATGTTTCAAATTTAGCAGTTCAACTGCTCATTCCATCACTCTGCACTGTCAAATAAAGATAAAAATAAATGTCTAAGGGTCCTATGATAAGACAGCTTTATTATACTCCTTTTTTATGCAAAAATAGCACTTTTCTTTATTTGACAAGACCTCTTTCAATAAAACACAAAGTTCGAGATTTTAAAACAATCCCTCTCACTCTTTCTGCTCACACCATTCAAGGCATGGGCACTTGTATAAATATAGTTTATCCTCTAAAAATATGACCATCTTTGTTTACCTGTTGCCGTTAGAATTTCTTTACAGTCATCTCAGTAAAAAGCCTTCCTCTTCTCTCTGGATCACTCTTTCAGTTTAAGGATGGAGCAACATGCTAAACACTTTGAAAAACAGAGAAAGATGAGATATATATTTCTAGAAGACACTGCACAGTGAAACACTCAGGTGAGATTCTCTGGTCTTGAGGAAGGTGGTGCGGGGCAAAGAATAGTTGCAGGGTAACGAGTGGAAGATGCGAGGGGAGGAAGAGCAGGTAGTGTTAATTATTACTGTATCTGTTTTAAATTTAGTTCCTTTTTTTCCCGAGGCTGGAATACAAGTTGTCAGGCTTGCATAGAGAAAAATGCCACTGACACTTACATTCAATATACTCGCCCCTCTACTCCCAGCCTGTCAGTCCAGCCATCCCTTCCTCCTCAGGGCTGTGCTGGCAACTCCCCCCACCACCTGTATTTCAAGGGAATGTATTTCATATGCAACAGTGGATGCGCTTACACACCTTAAAAAGACAAGGGGAGGCAGAGGGCAGTTAAGAGAAAACTAAGCACCCTCTTACTCTCTCCCTTTTCTTAACTATCTCCATTGTACAGTCATAAAGCAAAATAAAATTTAAGTTTCCATGTCCTGGTTACATCAGGGTGATAACAACAGTTCACCCTAGCAGTGTAGTATAGACAGTCAGATGTGAGAGATCAGCGTGGGCCAAACAGTGAGGAGGCAAGCAGAACTGGGGAATACTGGTAAGCGTGTCACCGAATTGTCAACTCCACCCCCCCACCCCCCTCCCCACGATGTTCAAAACAGCGGTCCTCCGTCCCCAGCCACACCTGGTAGCGATTCACCTGAAGAGCCACCTGACTCCATGCCAGCACCACTAGTGGCCTCCAGGGAGGCGGGATCAAAAGCCGGATCCGCCGCCAGGGTGTCATCCTCCATCTTGACACCGTCGGGAAGGAAAGCGGAGTAGGCATCGCTCTCGGCCATCAGCAGCTTCAGCTTGGGGATCCAGCTCTTGCGCACCACACGTCGGGCGTTGGTGCACATGTCGGCGGCAATGGCGTTCATCTCACTCTCTTTGAAGCTGGTGGCAAAGTTCTGGCAATAAACTATCAGGGGAAATGGAGATCAAAAGTTAGGTGGAGCTACAGCTAGTAGGCAGATAAGAATGGGGAATATGATGTTTTCAGTGTCCGCAAGTGAATTCACATTGCTCTGTAATATTTCACATTGGTGGTTGTTAATTATGTACTTTATTAATTTTTTTTCCACTGGGGTTTTGGCACCACTGCCCCTGTTTACAAGGTGCACGTCTTTTCCTCCTCACACTGCAACACTTTCAGTATTGATACTGTCTTGTGGGGGGCATCTTGCAAATTTAGGATGGCATCCTCATATTTTACTGCACATGTAAATCCTGAATCCCTTGAGTAACATGAAAAAAATTCAAACATGCTCCTTCTTCATTTTGATGCCTCAGCTGATGTTGGAAAACTAAAAATTGTCTGGTGCAGCGCAGTTGCGCCCAAAACTTCACGTAGCTTCAATAAATAAGTGGATATTGGAGCCCAGAGGCGTGCAACCTGTTTATTTGTTTGTTACATGGTCTGCTTGCTTTCGGCTCAGCACCCGCCCTCTCAGATTTGGATGTGCGTGCATACTCCTACTTGCAAATACTGCACATACCCATCTCCCTATGTTAGAGTGAGGAGGACTCACTTTAAAGAACACAACTAATATTTGCAGGACTCCTCATGATCACACAGGTTCTGACATTGAGTTGCAAATGGAAGCGGTAAATGACGCAGCTCAGAGACCGATCTCTGAAGACATGTTCTGCTGCCTTACTCATTTCACTAATGAAATGCAGAGAGATGCATTCCTCTTCACAAAGCCCAAACTTCACTGAAACTTTATCAAAGGACTTGATTTCTGTTTAAAGTTTCTGTTTCTTATAAAGGTCCTAACACACAGACACACACAAAACAGTCATTTCTTTCTGGCCTGATATTCAGTTTCACAGTGAACGTTGCTATCTAGTGGTCACTGTGAGTTATTACCTAATGCTAATCATATGGGTGCAGTAGGTGACCAATTATCTGCACAGTCATCCAAAACCAGCTGAAAAACACATTTAACTGTTTCACTGAATTATTAACAGCCAGTAGTTGAATTCAGCAACAGTACGTTTTACAATATGCACGTGCAATATGTTTATGTGCAAGCTGAATGCATGTGCGTTGCCCTCTATCTGTACCCAGAACCGCAAGCAAATGTGCAAATTGTTTGCATGCTTGTGGGCAAACAACCACAAACAGAAAAAACATTGACGCTCACATTTGACCGCATGCAGAACTCTGTTGTCCAGGGGCTTGCGGCTCGGGTCATTGGTGGAGGAGCGGATGCCTGTCCCACAGCTGTTGGCCAGAGTGTTCCTGATTCATCAAAATGAGAGCGAGTTGCACAGAACAGAGGAAAAACAAAAATAGTTGTTATGTCGCTTTAATGCCAGTGGATTAAAAAAAACAACAAGAAAAAAAACCCCAAACATTAATTTCTATAATAAAACTAAGCTTTTGCCAACTTCACATGGAACACTTGCAGAAATAGACTCAGACACGCAGATGGGAGGGACGAACCTGTCAAAGAAGGCAGCCAGCAGCCTCCTCAGCAGCACCTTGTGTCTGGTCCCTGCACTCACATGACAGTTCATTAGCTGGGCTCGCGATATATACACAGAAGTACCTGCAGAAGAATGCACATGCAGAGATTATCAGCAAACAAAATGAACCACTAAACACCATCATTACTAACCATCATTTATGATTCATTTATGTATTACTGTTACATTTTTACCCCTAAGTTTGAATTTGTGGGTTATATATAGCTAAATTAACAATAGGATCTTCACTTTAATTTACTGTAACGTATTGGAAGTATGCAGCCTGTTTGTCTTGTGAGAGCTCTGATTCATATCAAGCATTGCAGCTGTAGGTGGGTAGTGAAGAGGCTGTGGTAGTTACAAGGCAGAGTTTAGAGTTTTGCTTTCAATTCTTTGCCATCTTAGACTTTAACTGTTTGCTTTAAGCTTTTCATGTGTTTTACGCTTTTAAATCACTGTATACTGGATGCGTCACAGGTTCATAATAGGCTTAGGTGATTCAATATAGTGCTACTATAGTGAGCACAATACCATTAGCCTTTTTTATTTATTAATTTAACTACCCAAAAATACTGGATTGGAATATGATAACATTTTTCCTTTGTCTTTTTCTTTCTTCTCTCTTAATTTATTCATGTGCCTTACAGCCACACTCAAACACTATGTTGAGAGGTATGTAATCCGGTCCGTAAAGTAACACAGACACAGTCACAGGATGTCCTTGACATAAACACACTGAGTCAAATGTGCAAGACTGCTACGTTATCTGCATGCCAATACCAAGGCCAGTCATTTGAGGACAGCCTCTGTTAAATCTGTTTATACATATCACTGCCACTGGCCTTGTCCTGCTTGGATCCCTCAAATCAACTAACATAATATGGTACTGCACGATAACTTTATTGTTCAAATAATGGTTGTTTTTGTAATTTTTGACAGACATGTAAATTCCAAAAGTTTAAAAGCCTTGGATAAACACTAAAAACCATTCTGTGCATTTTACTAGCTGCTCTAAAACGCAAACATGTCTGTGGCAAAAAAGGGGTTTCTTTGACAACATACACACAAACACACCGACATACCTGAGACTAATTCTAGTTTCTCAGCAGGGTCTCCTTCCTCATACAGTTTGGGATGGCAACGGTTGCCTATCTGAGCAATGAGTTCTGCAGGGAGACATGTAAGGTCTCTGCCTCGCATCCGACCCCGTGTCTCTGTGTGGTCTGGTAAAGCCTCGACACGCTCGCCAGAAGCTGGAGAAACACAATACTGCATGATTAGAATAAAACCACATCACTATTACGCACAGAGAAAATAGAACATTCAGTACAGTACCTGCCGAAACCAGAAAGAACATCAGAGTACTATTATATCCATAAAACTAAAATTGGAAATGTAAGAAGAGAAAGCAAAAATGATCTTACGCCTCAGATAAAAGTGCACACAAAAGTGTCAAACTTAAGACGACATGACACATTTTCTGTCTCACGGATACATTTACGTGCATTATTCTGTCTCGTGTCTGTTACCTGCAGCTCCCATGTTGAGCATGCTGTACATGGTATACATGTTGCAGATTTGCCTGTACTGCTCTTCAGCACATTCATCTGTCCCCTCCTCCTCTTCTTCATCATCATGGTAGCTGATGGGTGAGTCACTGGCGTAGGTGCTCAGAGTGCCGGGGCTGGCGCCCTCTGACATGCCAAGACCTGCTGCAGAGCTCCCGTTGGTACCTGCACTGCCACTGAGCCCGCCGCCAGCTACCATGCCCGCCAGGCCGGTCGCGGTGGCACCCATACCCACGGCCAGTCCGAGGGCTCCGGGGCTCTGGATGGCGCTGCCCCGCACCGCTTCCTGGGAATAACGGGCTGCCTTCCTGGCGCCTCCTCCACCCCCTGAGCCTGCCCCACCTCCATCTCGGCTACTGCCACCCTCCCAGAGCCGCTTGGCCACAGGAGTGCAGACCACCGAGTAAGGAGTGGCTGCCTCTGGCTGGCTAGCTGGCTGCTCGGTCTTCACTCGTGATACCAGTGAGAGCGGCGTCAGGCAAGAGGCAGGCCGGGCTGCACTGTTACTGGTTTGCGTTACAGGGCTCTGAGGCTCAGAAGGTGGGGCCTCCTCAGCGTGAAGGCCCTGAGAGTCACAGCTGGGGGAGGAGACCTAGAAAGGAATGCATGCATCAACTCTATGTTAACATAAACCCAAACACAGATGTACCAACCAATATACATTTGTTCATATTATAGTGCCATGGTGGTGGTAAGAAGAATGCCATCTGTCCAGCAGCTGGACATATCACCAACCCCTGGTCAGATTCCCTGCATGTCCAGTCCAAAGTGAACCCCTCTCTTCTCTGAACCAATCATCACACATTTGCTCCCACTAACATTTTGGCCAAAATGTCCTTATTCATAATAGCTCCCTTCTCTTTACTGTGTTACTGGTGATGACAAGACGCTACTGAAAACCATTTCAGGTTTACCTTGAGGAAGAATTCAGTGCCTTTTTCCATAATCTGCTGGATCTGCAGGAAGCCCGCGGTATACATGAGGAGAAACTGGTCCCCCACCGTCATGCTGAGACGGCCTGTGTAGCAGAAAGACAAAATCTGCTGGAAGCTCTGGGGCTGCACAGCTGATGGCAGCTCCACCACCGTTGGGCTTGCCTCACTGTTGCTGCCACCTCCACTATTGCTGCTGCTGCTGAAAAGGTCCCGGAAATAAGAACTGCTGGCAGCTAGTACAGCTCGATGGGCCTAAGACAAGAGCAGATGAGCAAAGTGCCCCATTAGAACTTTAAAACATCAAACCAAAGATATTCAGGTGATGAGGAACCTTGGGTCAAATCTTCTTAGTAGTGATGTGAAGACAAGCAAGAGACCCTTATAAACAAATACAAGCATTTGTTAAGGGTGGATAACAATACTGAAACAGAACTTTTTTTAATTTATTTGATTTTTTACTCTATATAATGAACAAAACTTTTATCAATAAATGAATTAAGTAATTAATTAACTGATTTCATTTAATCTTCAAATGAAACCAATGCAAAGCCACTTTGCCGAGGGAAAAACAGTTTAAACTCCAGAAGGGTATAAAATATGACCCACAGAGGAAGAATTTGGTGTCAAAAATAGGTCACTAAAGGTTATAGGTCTCTTACATAAATTAATTTTATTAAGTTAACAGTAGAATATGATTCCTGAAATACTGACTTGGAGTCCTCCCAAAAGCAAAGTCATACTGAGAGAGACATCTGCCCAGACGAGAGTGAGCCCAAGCCTTAACTCGCCTAAATTTAGCCTCGACTTTCAATACAAGTGTAATTTCCATAATGAAAACAATAACAAATTGCAGCCTCAGCAGTACCTTGAAGGCATGGCCCTTGACCACCACGGAGACATCGCAGTAGAGGCCCTGCAGCCGCTGCTCATTCAGACACTCTAAAACATTGTTGCCGAAGTTTGGGATCGCCATCTGGAGGGTCTGGGCCATGGTGCGCCTACGCACACCACCAAAGGGTCTTGTTGAGAGAGAAAGAGAGACAGAGGGGAATTGACACACTTGCAACGAGTGACAAAGTTATACCACATCCAGACATAAACGCTATAACACTGGTTATTAAACAGGCAGGAGGCGGAGGTGTTGCAGTTTATACCTTGGGTCCGCGGCATACACATTACTCCTCAACAGGGGTTTGAGTGTAGTGATTGTAATTCTTACAGTGACTCATCAGGGGCAGACCCATTCACAGCTAAACCTGTTTCTTCCTGTGCCGTTTCTTTGGTGTGAGGAGGGTTATCAGCAGACAATGTGAGGCGGAGGTGTAAAGTAACAAGGCTGTGTTAAAAGAAAGATGGCTCAGAGAGAACAGACCTAAAGCAGAACAGGTGGGGAATGTCAGACTCAAACATTAATGGATACAGTAAAATGGCTGACGGACATTCACTGGGACAAAGTAAAACCAAACCATACACTCAACCTAATGGAAGTCTATTTTTCTTATCACTACTAGGCCAAATTCTTCATACTCAAATGTCTCTACTCTAGAGAAAAGTAGCCCTGAGTAAGAATTATATCTCTTGGCATATCTAACTGACATAGACCACAGATATTTCTTCACACAGCCCTACTGAAGGCCTCTGGCAGGCTCACAAGACGTTGATATTTAAAACAAAGTTTCATTGAGGCTACCGTGGATAATCTACATTGCATTAATCTTATACGTCACTTCAGTCTTGCAGTATTTGTTTTTGCCAGGAGTGGGCTCAGTAAAAGCCTATTTTTTTCTGTCTTCCATGAGCTATAAAATCCTGTGTCCTCAGATAACTGGGTCACACTCTGTTATTCTATGTGCAAAAAGCGTGAACAAACACCACATAGCATGTTTCCATTCACTTCTCTAAACAGTCAAAGGCAAACATACCCCCTCTGCCCTGCACCCTCCCAGGGATTCCTATATTATCCCTGTCAATATTAAAGTAAAGTGAAGTCAAATACTCCTGTGCTGCAACTGTGAACAGTGTGAGGGGCTCCATTGCCTCTTGATTCCTGTAAGACAGCTTTGCTTTCAGTGACATGACTTGTAAAGACACTACAAATAAAATAATAACAGATAGCTTCTTTCACATTTCAGGATTCAACAGAAAAGCACAACCTCCACAAAAACAGCCAACAATTAAGAAAGGTCCACTGTAAAGGCCACGTGGCATTTCATCGTGCATAAACCTTCACTAAAAGCAGAAATCCAGCCTTAAGTCTTTTCACGTGTCCACGGATGAGTACACAGATCTGCACTGTACAAGGGTGCATGCAGAGCCTAACGAAGATGCTTTTTCACACGGATGCTTCACCACTTAAAAGTGTTGCATGACTGCGTGCTGCACACACACACACACACACACACACACACACACACATATACAGATACATACCAAACAAAGACAATCTCTGATACTGTGAGAACAAAGTGATTGAAGCCCACCCTGCGAGAGGCATACAACCAACTTTGGTGCTGCTGACTGATGAGGGCTGGAGTGAGCCGCCCCATCATATCCAAAGCCTTTCATTTGGGACCCGGCCAAGCTCCAGGGTAAAGAGAAATGCTCTCTTTGTCTCTGTCTCACTCAAGCTCCCTCTCCCTCATACTAAAACACAGATGCGCACACACAAACTCAAACAAACCCACAAAAGGCACACTGAGTCACACACAGGCATTAGACAATACTGCTTGTTTACAGTTTGGCGAGCCACAGTAAGCACACATGCGTGCACATAAAGACACACAAGCGGCGGGGCTGAGAGCAGGGTATGTTTGCACAGTTTGCCCCAACAGTGAGAAGAGAATGTAGCTGTGTGTGTGTGTGTGTGTGTGTGTACTTGTGTGTGCATGTGTGTCTTTATGCACCAAGGAGGGGCAGCGGGGGCCTGCAGAGATGAGAGGGATCATCTCAGGTCCTTATTCCATTAAATATATGGAGCGCAGCAGTGTGAACGCATGAAATTCACCCGAGCTCACCCCGTGGCTCAGGACTCATACCAGCCAGCGCTGGTGAGGAAAAGTAGGTCAAACATACTCACAACATGCTTAAGACCTCAGACCTTTTCAGAGCAAGCCTTGATAGCGCCTTGCTTTAAAAGGCTTATGCTGTGTTATGATGGGATGGTTGTCAGCATATTTTTAAAAATCCACACCGTCTGACCTCTTTCCAGTTCGTCCAGCTCTACCAGTGACAACATCATGCCGGGCTCTCACCCTGCTGTGGGGCCGATTACTGTGGAGTCATTGGTGCAGCTGGCACACAATGCATTCCCTCTATAGGCATTTCCTGGTTCTCATGCGCCCATGGCTGTGCTGCTCCCATCAAGTGAAGACACACACAGGGGCTTGACTGCTGCTTCTGCATCAGCACAAACAGCTTTTTTAAACTTCTCAACTCCCATGGTTGTGAGGCTTTTTTTTTTTCAAAATAAGAGCTCCAGATTATAGTCTACCTGTGTTCTGAGGGGTTAAATTGGGGAGGAGGGAGGAAAAAAAAAGATACGGAGCAGGTATTAAAAGCACGGGGGGGGGCAGTACCGGCCGTGTGCCAGTCTCCCCCGCCGGTGGGGCTCCACCGTCTGCTGGCATCGGGGGGGGGGCACAGGATGGCAGCGAGTCCCGGTGATACCCGGGTGCGGGCTGTTTACGTGTCGCCAAATAGAGATGAACTATCCTGATGAGAATGAGGACTAAGCTGATCACAGCATGCCCCCCCCCCCCCCCCCCCCCCCCCCCCGATGGTGTTGAAATGTTTGATGCCCTCTCTCCCATCCGCAGCGGGCCTATGGAGGTGGCTAATGGCTAAGCTAACGCCACCGTTCATTTTTTTGGGTTGGCCCATCCAGCTCACGCACACTCAGCCCGGCCGCACAAATGTCAAGCATTTCCGCGATAACTCCCCCCCCCGACAAAAAGACAAACAACACACTTACTGCCTGTGCGGATGAGGTAGCCGTGCTGCGGCGCCGCTCTCTTGTCACCCCCCCACCCCGACCCCCCCCCTTCCCAAAAAAAAGAAAATGTTACTTATTTAAATATTTCGGCGATGGGGGAAATCACTCCCCCTGCCTCTCTCCATTCCGCCGACATCAACAGGTCATCCCAGGACACGCAGCAGCTGAGGGGCGAGCCAGACGGAACCAGTGCGGCACGGAGCGGGGGGGGGGGGCTGAGGGAGGGGAGGTGTGGAGGGGAGGGGGGGTACAACAAGGCACAATTCTTTACAACCCGAGAGCTGCCGTGCCAAAAAAAAAAAAAAAAACCTGAGTGCCATCGCATATTTGAGCGAGGAGCCACGTTTAACCGTTTCGCTGCTCTCAGAGGCGGAGCGGACCAAACTAAGTTCAGACTGTGCCAACACAAACTTTAATTGTCCTGTGTCTGCCGGCCCGTCCATCATCAGCCCACATCCACGGCGGTAACTAAGGACACCGGCACAGACCCCCTCTCCCCCTCCCCCTTCTCCCTCCTCCCCTCCCCCCGCCGCCGGTGGATCCTCAGACGACCCCGGGCAGGGCGCATCGCGCAGCGGCACGCGGGAGAGACACTCACCCGCTCGCTGCGGAGTCGATGCAGGGAGCTCCGGCTCAAAGAAGCAGAAGAAGGAGACGCAGCAGCCGCGCTCTCTCGCCCCGCTTTTCCTCGCTCCGGGCAGCCATTCAGTGTGAGCGACGCGCCGATAGCAGAGCCATCGAGGGCGGTACAGTATCCCAGGGGACTGCGGAACACAGAGCCACTGATCGCACGGCGCAGGAGAGGAGGGAGAGCGAGACAGGCATGACGCGCTCGTCATTCAATCGCATGATGGTGCCGGGCGCAGCCTCGATTTGGGGAGACCTATCCCACGGCGTGCACTGTTTGCGCATTGGCACAGCAGCCTGCAAGGAGAAACCGTCTCTCAGCCACCCCTCTCTCACCTCCCCTCCCCTGCTCTCTGCATATGGGCGATAAAATTGGGAAAAGTAGGCCGTGTGTGTGTGTGTACTTATTTAACTTGAGTGAACTCTGCGCGCGCATATAAAGTAGGGATAAAAGCCGCGCCCTTGTTGGCTGTAAACAAGTGAAACCTTGTGTGCAAAATGTAGGGTGCCTTGACACCATTCATATCTACACACACACACACATACCTGTGTCCAGACATACAGTCATGCAGCTGATTATTTCAAACATGTCAGGGTTGTACCAGCCTAAAGGTCAAACTCATGTGGGAACATTTTATGGCTTCAGGCTCGACCTCTGTCCCACATGGCTGCTCTACAGCATCACAGCCTTTATGATACTACCTGAATGCATTTATGCATGTGAGCCTGGAGGGCAGCAAATATTTAACCATGTGTCTGTTTCACATGCCAGCAGTATGGATAAAAAATGTCGCCTCCGGAGTTACGGATTTATGAATAAATGCCTTCAGAAAAAGGTGTTGCACGAGGCTCCAGTCACTGAGAATATGGTGATGGTGGAAAAAGTAAGAAGAACCTGTGACTCTAGGAACAGAAAGAAACAGAAACCAAATCTTGGTTACTCGAAACAGTGCTATGAAAATCCATTCGTTACAGTTTTGCACATTATATCACATTATACAGAGTGGTGGGTATTTCATATTCACTGACAGAGGCTCCGTCTGTGGGACTGTAAATAGCAAAGGCTGCTGAAGGGTCAAACTGCTGGTGATTCAACAGTGATGACTAAATTCTGGTATTTTAAAGACAAATTATATATCCTAAGTAGAGTTATAGTTTATTAATAGAGCTGTGTACAGCTCAGCAGCTCAAGTACACTGAGGATGATATTAGTAATTCCCTGAAAACCTATCTGGACATTTTACAGGATGTATGGCGAGTTTGTTGGGGCAAGTTTCAGATAAACAGCTGTAAATCTTCCATTCATGTAATATCTCAAAATAAAATGTTATGACTCACTGAAGTATAATCTGACAAGTCACAGTGGTTTGTTATTACAAGTGTTGACTTCACCTCATTTGTAGCTGTAAAGATCTGATAAGAGTCATGAGTTTTGGACTGTGTTTCCATTTGTAATCAGCAAAATAAGTGAGTCTGCTGTCATCTACATTTTACAATCAGTCACCATTAAATGCACCTGAGCCTTATGAATGTCTTGCAACTTTATTCTCTTTCTTTTGTCATATCAAAGTCATCACTGACGGGGCTCATTGTTTTTAAAAGTCCCCTAAAATATTCATGCAAATCACCTGATCAAGAGTGTCCGAGCGTGACGGTGGTCCAGTAGTCAAAGTATCTGCCGTAAGCAGCTAAATGGAATCCATCCATAACTGTATCATTTACACAAGCATTCACTATTTCTACTGTAACATGATGAAATGTCTATAGTGGCAGGGCTTTAATAGGCTGGAATCAAATTGGTCATGTAATTGTCTCAATTAGTTTGATTTCCTTTTCTCACAAGAAAACTAAATAATAATGAAAACATTAGTTTCCTTTCATTCCAGTTTAAGAACAATGTCCTGTATAACATAATATCAATGTTGAAGTCAGGTCAAGACCTGACTTCAACATTCCCTTCTCAATCTTTCGTTCATTTGAAAAGAATGATTTCCCAGCATACATAGCATATCATCTATTTTACACAATAATGGCTTTGGCACTTTTTCAGTATCACAGTAGCTGGTGTGCACTGGACCTTAAAATCCCCAAAAAGATGCTGTCACGGTCACAGAGCTCCTTGTACTTGTTTTATCTTCGTATTTTATTTTAGCTCTATTTATTTAATTGTATTTGATTTCATCATATTATTTTGTATTTTATGGTATGTTTACAGACACATTTTTCCCAAGAAGAGCTGATGCAGGAAATTGCTTTAAATCCCCCGCAAAATGATATAACAACTGTGCCAACACAGTTGTTATTTCTTCACAAGTCCAGTCACACATTTGCTTGATACACCCACCTATCAGTGACAGTGGCTATCCTCTGTTGCTACCATACTGTACACACAAGTCTCAATAAATGAAACGTCTTAGCTGCATTTAAGGGAATGTAACTTTCAGTCCATTGCTCTATATCACACAGCATGTCCCAGTTTGGCATAAAATGACAATTTAGAAACATGATCCTTCTTAAAACATCTCAAGTGCAACAGAAAATAACCTTTGAATCCTCACATTTCTCCGTTTAAATGAATCAGTTCTACTTGTATTTTGACAGATAAGCAATGCTCTGATGGGCCTTCCTGGAGAAAGTCACTATGGGAGCTTGTACCACCATCTAGAGGCAAATGAACATCATGTCTGAAATATAAGAAGAAAATGAATTATTGTGCATTCTGGACCATCTCTTGAAATTGATGCACTTACACTTAGAAGCTCCACATCTGGATAATTTTAAACCCACTTCCCTGATCATTTTCAGATTAAAAGTAAGCAGATTTGGATGCATGTGGAAGATTAATAATATTAGCATGATTAAAAATAATATTAGCGCAGCAGAGGTCACTTTGAATATTTTGTTCAATATGTCAGTCAGAAATGACGATTGATCTACTCACATCCTCACACTTGCCTGTAGGGGACTGACTCAGGGACCATCAAAAATATCAAGAAATGCAACATCAGTGTTTATGGAAAACCCCAGTGACACCGGTGAAAATGCATGAAATTATTAGCCCAAAAGCCACATAGATGGTGGCTTGTGGGGCATGGTGAAAGAAATGAATTGCATTTTTGTAAATTGATTTCTACAAAATAGAACAAGCTAAAATCCAATATGATTATACAATATGTACTACATGTGTAGGAGAAATTACATCATTAAATTCTTCCTTTATTCACATATTCTTACATTATTATAATGATTCGCTGGGTCATGGAAGCAATTTGTCAAAATAATATATTTTCTACAAATATACGAGGCAATAAAATCCATTGTGAAAAGGTATATCCAATGTTACCAGTGTAGTAACAATTTTTATAGTGAATTTTGAGTCACTCATTTGACACAAATGCCATTATTTTCTGTCAATTATGTATGTAAAACAAATGAAAAACACACTAGGAGTTAAAAGATATTAATTAAAATATTTGTACTGTGCCATTTATAGGTTTCTATTAATGAGTTAACCCCCAGCAGTTTAACATGAAGTAACCATCCTTCTGCTGCCAGAGTGACTATCTGCTCAATATCCCACTTATCACAGGCCTTTTTCACAACAGTTTGACTCAAAGTGCTACTTCTACTTGTAAAGTAGTACAAGTAGTAACTAATGAGGTTAATGTTAGCTCATGAATATGTGACCATGGGCCAGCCTGCACAATACCACGGTCCTCAAGTTGAAGCAGCAAATTGGAAACCAGCCATCACAAACTCCATAATTTACAACTGTCCTTTCCTGTGACAATAAAACACAAGACACATCTATTGGTGACACACTTTTATAGGTCAATATGATTAGCAAAATGTTGCCACCTGCTGGAAGTGTTTTATAATTAAAACGTACATGCCTTGTACTGTACAGTGGAAACTGCTTATATAAATCTAATGAAGTAGTTGACTTTCGGAAAAAGGGAAAAAGAGGAGGTGATCCAATACTGAGACATTGGGATGCAAATTATTACTATTATTTTTTTATTTTATTTATTGTTTTAATTGTTTTTTTTTTCTTATTTATTTTTTGTTTGAGGGCTTGCAGCAGCACGCTCCAGCAGGTGGCGCCCTAGGGGACCGTCTATATGGCCTCCCAAGAGCCAGCTTTGGTTGCATACCCATTACTAATGACTGCTTGCCAAATTGTCATTAGCAAAGCAATTTAAGGATTAGTTAGAGAAAGTCAAAAGAACAGCTGCATGTGAGATGTAGACAGTGTGGGTCATCA
>JAOXYL010000045.1:13178095-13188220 GCA_028564955.1 Terapon puta
GATAGATAGATAGATAGATAGATAGATAGATAGATAGATAGATAGATAGATAGATAGATAGATAGATAGATAGGATGAAAGGCTGTCAACAAACTGCAATTAATAAGCAAACACATGAAGTGACACTGTGTATTTACTCTTTGTGAAAAACCTTTAAAAACAACCATAATGTCTGTCCATGTCAATGAAAATGTGTATATGCACACCATTAAGCCTATCTTTCTTTTTTCAGACCAAAGCTGCAGAGATAATCCATATGAGACTTCATCCCTCCTCTCAGGCATACGCAGATCACTGCTGATCACGGTTAACACTCACACACATGCTCGCACAGAAAGAAACTGAATGATATAGTAAAATATAACAGTAACGTAAATTAGCAAAGGCATTCACAAATACAAGGTGGTCAGGATCTCGACAAAGGCTTTCATCATGAGTCTTAAACAAGCCTGCATCTTTCTCAGGGGAGGATCAAGGAGACAAGTAAGTCAGTATGGTTGTTTAACATAATCGGTTATGGTTTTAAATAGTTTTTGTTTGTTTTTTTTTTTATATTTACCATTACCTAAGGGTCTAAATTGTAAATGAAATGAGCATTTATGTATATACACAAATAGTCTAGAATTTTTTTTGTATTTGTTTAACAGGAATGTAAATCTTACATTAATCAGATCATTGTTTGTGAAAATGTTGTTTGATTTTTTTGTTTTGTTTTTTCTTTTCCTATGGTGATTCTTACATGGTGTTATTTTAGGTTAATGGGTAAAGAAGCTTAAATAGATTGTCCCATTGTGGAGCAGAGGTGTAAGGGCAAACTTTTTAGATTGCATTAAGTGAATACACCACCACTCTTTTCCTTTGACCCTAAATTCAAATAATACATTTACATATAACCTTAATACTTTGTCTACGAAACAAAAAATATCTCAGTCTTTTTCTCAGTCTGCACTCTTCACTTACATCCATATTTGGACCAGTGCTGAAATTTATAGACAATCTATGCTGATGTTGTAATCCCAAAATGAATCTACTATATGCAGCTTTTAAGCAAGGGTTTAGCAGATGACATATAGCACAGAAATGGAAATATCTGGATAGTATTGCCAATGCATGTTCACAAAATGTGCAGAAATACACATGAATGTGCAAGCTGAATTATGTATATGTTTCAATATATTATAGTCCAGAAATTCATTCAGATGTGATGATCTAATGATCTCTAGATTCCATAAGAAATGTATATTCAAACTAGTATGTTTAAGAACCTAATAAAAGTATGACATAATATAATATTTTATAAACGCAAGTTTATATGTACAATATTAGATCACAAATTGTCAAGTCTGTGCAAAACAATACATACATAACAGCATAGTATGAGGAGTTGAAATGAAAATAAAAAAAGGACATGTTAGATTTATATAATCTATCATGTCTGAGTAAAAGTTACTACCCATTTTTACACTGCTTTACTATTTTATAAACAATCTAGTACAAGATTTTTCTTTTTTATGGCCATTTATAATGTATCTACAGACAGCAAGTTGGCCACTTAAATGATTAATTAAATTAAAGTGTTTATTGTGTGCTCATCCCACTTTATTTTCTGTGTACTTCATATTTGCATGTTTCTGTATGAGGATTGAGGATTTTAAAGGGAGTCATTGCCTGCAGAACGTCATGAAGATAATTGTTGATATGACTTTTTTCTTTTTTTTACAATTGTTGGTAAACTACTGTATGTAAAACATAATATGTTTACATTCATGCCATTATTATTTTGCAGACGAGAGATCTTACACATGACGAGATTGAAGGTAACTGCTGTATTCATGCTTTCAGATGTACTGAGTGCTGTGTAATATTCTGCACTGTTTTTTAGTTTAAGTTATTTGCCCTCTCACTTGTGTCTGATTATTATCCAGAGTTGCGTGAGGCTTTTTTAGAGTTTGACAAAGACAAGGATGGTTTCATCTCCTGTAAAGACTTGGGAAACCTGATGAGGACCATGGGTTACATGCCGACTGAAATGGAGCTCATAGAACTCAGCCAGAACATCAACATGAACTGTGAGTAATGTCCTCTTATTTCTAAGGTCAAACCTGTGTACAGGTGTACAATACATATTATCAGTATGGGTATTTCTCTATTTTTACGGCACACTACAGTATGATGTGTTTATGTGTAGAAAACCCTAGTTTAAAAAGTGTTGTGGATGCCATGGAGTCTTGGAGAATTTTAAAAAGTTAATCCATTGCCTCTTTGGTTGCTTAAAAATACATGCAAAACAGCTTCAGGACTTATTTAACCTTTTGAAAGTTTCAAGAAATGTGTGTTTCAGGCTCTGTCACCCCTGAGACACAAGGCTTATTTGCATATTTCTGTCTCGGAAGTGGCCTGCTAAGCACTGATGGATGACATGTACTGTCTGCTGGCTTATCAAAGATCAGTCATTGACATAAATTGTACAGTAGGACACAGATATCATCTTTATTATATTTGTACATTATATCCAGTCAGTTGAATGGAGACCATCCAGTGCACACAAAACCTGACTGACCTCAGTGTTACAAGCAGTTCACTCTTCTGAGATACTGAACAAAGTCAGTAACTCAGTCAACAAGGAACATTATTGGACAGATAAATTGTCATCAGTGTGCTTAGATGTGTGATTTACACACATACCCACGGTGACATGACTATTGCAGCAAATGTAACATGAATTCAATTATTGCTAGCAGCCTGCTTATAGTTACAATAGTTATTTTATTTGTTTTATTGCAGTGGGGGGACGAGTGGACTTTGAAGATTTTGTGGAACTAATGACCCCCAAGCTTCTGGCTGAAACTGCAGGCATGATTGGGCTGAAGGAACTTAAAGATGCATTTAAAGAGGTGAACTCAACATACCAATTCTCTCTTTTTGGTCTTTAGCACCCCATGGTGGATATTGGATGCATATATTGTAAAAGCTGAAATCTGCCAAAACATTGCAATATGAGCCTGAAATGACCCAAAGTTTGCAATGTTGTGTTGTTCTCCTCTGCTGCAGTTTGATATGGATGGTGATGGTTCTATAACATCTGATGAACTGAGAAATGCTATGATAAAGTTATTAGGAGAACAAACCAGCAAAAATGAAATTGATGCAGTGGTCAGAGAAGCTGACAACAATGGAGATGGAACAGTTGACTTTGAGGGTAAGTATATTAAGTACTCTAAGTAATCTAAACATACAAGGAAAAATGTCAAAATGCTTTCTGGTAAAAGTTTTGTCAAATAAATTCATTAAAAGCATCTGGAAGAAAGTACAGGGCTTTTGTGTTGTAGCTGACTCACTGGTATGACGTAATGGCATGAGGCCAGATGAGTTAATGATTAGTTTGACCTGTTCTTCTGCTGCTATGGCAAGTCACAATATCACAAGAGAATTCAAATAATTTGTCTCGTCTAATTTGTTCCTTTTTAATGATAATGTAATTTATATAAATATTTCAATTCCTTCCATATGTAGATTTTTCAATAGGATTTTCCACGTCTCATGTAGTTACTTTATTACATACATATACATTCAGGGCCAAAGTAGAACATCATGAGGGGTTATTCAAGCCATTCGTTCTCACTTTTCTATAAATCTACAGGATTTAGCTGATGAATGTTTTCTATCTTTTTACAGAGTTTGTGAAGATGATGTCACAGAAATGAGAACGACAGAATGAACAGATGACTGTGAATGGAGAGGATACAGTTTTATTGAATCTATATTGATGATATTGTACTTCTTATAAATACTGTACCTTATTTTCCTTATGTAAGTCTCATCTGCCACATAAAAGACCACAAGGAACTGATTAATTTAATGTGAAGAAAGAAGTTCTGTTCTTTTTCAAGAACTGATAGATATACGATTAAATGTGTTAATAAAAAGTAAATGTTATCTAAATGTTATCTGTACCTGTCCCACAGAGTGGTGAGTGTTCGTTATAGCCAGCAGTTCAAAAAGAAAATAACTAATATGTAAAGTTAGAGGTGTCTGCTATGTCCAACTGAGCATGTCAATATAGAGAGCAAGTCAGCAAAATTGTTTTGTCGTGTTGATGTGGTTGTGTTGCACTATTGGCTGTCCTGGGAGAACTAAGGTGAAACCCAGTGGTGTAAAAATTTATCTTGGAGTCTTTACTCTTCAAAGATGACCCAAGTGGAGTTAACTGGCATGTTCTTTGGATGAAATGGAAACCTGGGTCTCATTTGGAAGGGGGCACTTCTTTACTGACCATGCTAGAGTTAGATGTCAGAAGCATGAATATCCCTTTTTTGTCAATGTTTCTTTTTATATATGTCTGAGCACAGAAAATTAATTTAGGGAAACTACGCTCTCCATACCTGCTTTCTATTTCAAGGCTGAACATCATTCTAGTTGTGCAGGGAACTCAAATTATCATTATAAGGACCTTTTCTTTACTGGTCTGTGGCATATGAGGCTCATGCTAAGTTCATTTCATGTGGGCAAGATGGCATAGAGAGGAAAGACACCCATGTTTACGACTTCACAATGTTGTCAACTGAAGACTATATGTTGTACGATCGCATAGTTGATAGTGTAAGGGTAAGAAAACTGTGGTTTAACAGTATTGCCACTTAACTGTTTAAATCACACAGAGGAACAGCCTTTGATACGTGTCCATGTTTGCTTGGTTTTTCTGCACTTCCATATTACTAAGCACTGAGTTAGATACTTAGAGCTTTCTAAAATGCAGTTTCACACATGTAATTTAATAACATCTCAACAAGTATGACTGATATTATTCATGAATGGCACGTTGCCAACAATAATAATAATAACAGATTTATTTTCCAACCACTTTGTTCATTTGGCATCTTTCGCTGAAATAATCCCTCTCGGGTCACTAATGCTGTTGCATAATAAAAGGCCAACATGAAAATGTGAGTGTGACAATACCTATTTTTGTATTTCAGCTAAATGTGCTGGTTGCAGCCTTTTGAGGCCCTGACCTGATGTTAATATTATCAGTGAAAAAGATTGTTTTAGAATCAGTATAATGACATACAACAGGAACGGGAAAATGTAGCGACTAGCGTAATTCAGACATCTAAAATAACATTACACACAATTTGCATCTCTGATGATTTTAAAACATTGATGTGACATAGTAAGGTGCATACTTTAACCTTGCTTTGTCATAATGACAGTAATACTCAATATCTGTGTAGTTATATTATTTGCTTGTGAATTTGACGTTATGATGTTAAGCCTCCCATCCAATCGCACACAGCTCATAGAATAAATGTCAAGTGTTGAACGAATCATACATCATGAACCAACATACATGCAACTACATATAAACAATCTCGGGAATAATCTGTCTCTCTGGGGTGGATTTGTTCAGACTCTGTAATCCTCATCATGGGACCCTCAGATGAACAGATGGCAGATAAGACAAAATCACCACTCTAATTCTCATCTGCTGGCTGAAAAAGTAAGCAAAAAAAGCGATAGGAGCTTAATGAACCTGAATGTGTTTTCAAAATGCCATTTTTAAAAATTATTTTAAACTTTCCATTTTGGAGTTTAACATATTAATATTACACTTCTATTTTCTACAAGCCATGTTGTCAACAAGGTATTTTCTCTAATAAAGATGGAATACCGCAGTACTAATTAATGAATAAATTCTGTACCAAAAAAGTGCATGTGTGCTATTAAACTTCACACTGAGCCATTACAGGTTTATTTGTTATTTATTTGTTATTTGGATTTCCAGAATTGACAAAAACCCTGATGTATACATATGGAGCAAAATGTAAACCATTTTTTTTTATTTAAACAGAAAAATATATGATTAGATTTATAGATAGAAACATACAAGCATAAATAATTTGGCATTCATTTTGGAAAACAAAAATAAATACAACTTTATTTTTATGACTTTCATGTTTTCACAGTTTTTTGGTTGAATCATAACCTAAATTTCAAAATAAAGCATCCCAGACTGACTTATTTCTTCCTGAAGGCATATGAGCACATGCACCTGCAGCTCAAAACAATGACCAGCAATCAGGACAGAGAGGTTTCACATGCAAGTAGCATGCACTAGCATAGTATATGATGTCAAGATCAAGATTTACAACATTTAACACCAGTTCTGCTCTTCTTAGGTTAGATCTCATTGTGCTTTTAAGTGATGTCAGTTTGTAGTTTGCAGCTTAACTGTCTAGCATCTAGCCTTGTATCACATATTGATGCTTTCGCTCCCAGTGTAGACCATAAATCCAACAGCACTTGAAAGCATGGCTAATGTCTCGTGTAATTCTTGGTGCAGATTCACACAGTGATTCATCGACTGGAATGAGATGCGTGACCCATAGCAAGCAGGGCTAAAGTAAGGCATCCCTGCATGTTGTTTGGTAGTAGTGCAGGAGCCGACTCAGAGGTCAGGGCTGAACATGAAGTCCAAGGCTTGTCTCTCTGCTGCAGCCACATTTGGATGCCAGAGGTCTACGCTCAAAATAACTCGCGGTCCAGCATCTGGAGGTCCTTTGGAAATAGAGAGATGCTTTTTTAAGTACAAATGTGAGATCCATTTAGATTCAGCTGTTAGGAACAACTCATGAAAGACTTCTTTAAAGAAGGACTGCTCATTTTTTCCAAACAGTGCAAAATCTGGTATAAAAAAAAAAAGAATTACAGTAAAATCGTTTGTTCAGAATTGTATGTGATTCACCAACCCTTGTGGGAGACAGTGTGAAGGAACGAGTCATCAACCAGCAGGCAGTGTCCTTCTGACCAACATTGAGGCTCCCCTCCCACCACCAGCTCACACGAGGGTGGAGTCTGCAGACCTACAAAAGTGATGTCTGTTTTAAACTTTGGAAACCAAATATTTTCCCTCTTTTCTCTCAGATAGACGTTCATGCCCTCCATATCTGTCTGTGTTTTAAACAGAGAGGATTATAGCCAGATGGATCGCAGTACAAAATGGGCTACGGGGAAATGAATCTCAACCCTGACCCACAAAGTGACACATTATTGCAACAGTTTAGCAGTTTATCAGGTCATCTGTATTGTCTTTTTTTGGTGTAGTAAAGTCTGACAACAATATAAGTGATTCCACAGCCGCAACATATTGCATATACATGCGCCAAATGTCGCACCCAGATTCTTGTGAAAGGATTTATTATAAAGTGCCTGGCACAGCACCCTATTCTGGGAAATACTGGCACATGAGTGAGACAAACATTATTATTTCATTATTTAGCAAGTTATCGCCCTTCAAATCAGACAGGATAGCCTTCGCTTGATGATAAAAGAGAGGGATACTCTGTTCTTGCAAACATAGGTGTTATGTGCAGGTGAGTTTAAAAGGTAAATGTACAGTGTTTGTTTAATTATTACCAAGCCAGAATAGAGATATTTCTAGTTCATATCATTGAGCTTCATGTAGGCTGGGGCAGTTACAGCAGAGTACACATTTGTACAAATTTGACTATACCGCATGACGCAAAAACACGATTCATTAGATTTTGTTTGGAAATAAGTGCAAATGAACCACAATGACTGTAATTCTTTTACTAACCAAGATGACAGCGTAAGCGTGTATTGGTGGGACCATATGAGCTCCCCAAGGTAGCTCCGGGCCCCAGCAGCCAAAATCCAGCAGAGCCCAATGAGTTGCTGCTGATAAATGTACGCAGTGAGAGAAGTGTCCGGTAGCTGCAGGGACAGGAGCGACAATTTCCTGCCACACAGACTCCTGCGCTGTACAATGGAAACACTGCCTGGCCCTGAGAGACAATCAGCTACAGTTAATTCATGACTCAGATAACACACATGCATCAGAATGAAACAGAATTAATTTATACTTTTTATTTACTTCAGAATGTATAGGTAGATTAATGGAGAAAAGTTGAATAATTCTAATCATAAAAAACACTTTTTTTACCCTAATTTCAAACAGAATCAAATTTTAACGCAAATCTCATATTCAAATGTCTAATATTCTCACAAATGCTAATATAGAGATTTATGTATTCTCTTAGTTAGAAAATTTATTTCAGCTGGTAGCATTGTGCAAGTGTGTGCCCTTCGCAGTAATTTACAAAACTGACATTAATGCACCTCTCTCACAGTGGGCCTGAAAGACTTTGTAGTGTACCTTTGGTCCTAAACAGGTCCAGCCCAGTTTTGGGTCAATGCCCCGCTGGTAAACAGCCTTGAATTCAGCCAAGATTACAGAGTAGTTGGCTTCCAAGACCTCAATGTCATGTCGGTGAGCATCACGTGGGAAGAAAGGAACACTTGGCACATCTGGCAGGAAAAAGAGATGAGGCTTCTGTATAGCAGAGTGACCATTCAGTCTGACCTACAGTGAAAACAATAACAAATCAGTTATACATTTTTGACCATGTTTCCTTCCTCGAATATTTGTAGGGAATTTCTCCTCAATTGGACCAAATGAGGAGTTAGGATGAGTATTTTTATACACGAGTCACATATTCTATAAAAAGTGAGCATGATAAAATTTACTGTAGTACATTCATGAATAACTCATATTTGCAATATTTGCTGCCAATAGTGGACACCAGCTTGGCTACCATGGAATAAACTTGTACCTGCTCACGGAGGCCTTTATGAATGCGGCCCATGCCCACCCAACTGTAGCGCTTGGCATACTCTTGCAGTGCTGCGTACAGTTTCTTGGCTTCTGCAGATGCCTGGGCTGGGAACAAGGCATGACTCAGCACTGGGGTGAGGTAGCCCTGTCCCTGCTCCTCATCCTCCTCTGTCTCCATGGAAATAAAAGGAGTAATTTGATCGCTCCTCGACAGCTTGGATCGTGCACTACACTTTGTTCCAGCACAGCTACCGCCACGGGACATCATGGACCGCCTCGAGCCTGACTTGAGCTTTCCAGCATGCCCGTGGCCTGGCATTGGCAGGTCGGATCCCATCCGATAGCAGTGCCAAAGAAAAAGTAGCAGTACAGTCCACAGGAGGCCACTGAGCGAATGGACACCCAGCTCGACATATGGAGGCAGGGGCAGGGTGTTCATTGTCCAGTGCATCCTTAAAATTTGCAAGACACTAAAATGCTGAAACAGAAACAGATTTAGAGAGTGTGGTAAATACAGTATTTCGGGAAAATAACTATTCTGTTTTAAAAGTCTGGGAACAATTCAGTTCAGATGATTCCAGCTTTCACTGTGATTTTTTTTTGTTGGTCATTATTGTAATCTCCCTGTTGCAGATCATGGTAAGAGAAGTGGTGCTCTCTTTGCCCAAGGGGGATGACGGACTGCCCTGGTTTCAAACAGTCTACTCATTCATTTATTTTCTTTACTTTAATCCCCTCAGGATCACAACTAGCCGAACCCAGAATGCACTTGGAATAAATTAGTGGAACATTTAGGACCGGTTGCCCGTCCACCACTTAGCCAGTGACCCTTTGGTTTAGTTGCCCCTGAGAATGACTTCTTGGTGTTATATAAGTCTAATCTGAAACCCATTGGTCCCTTTCCATCTACACTGTTCAGCCTTGACTGCTAATTGTGGGTCGATGCCCCGCTGGTAAACAGCCTTGTGAATGCTAAGAATTTTTGTTTATTCCTGTTAATGTGAAATGCATTCCTTTTTAGTTTCCTTTTTCACACTGAGACCTAAAAAGCAAACAGACGTCTTTCTTGTCTTTTTCTATTTTCTAAAGCTGTAAAGGTTCTCAACTTCTGTCTATTTATCATTCTTGTGTTATGAGCAAAGTTGTTGTAATGGACTGTACTATTTTCTGTTGAGAAATGCGTCTCTGTTCACATACGTTCGATTCTTAGTTATTGTCACTTACATTACACTTACATATAGACTCCTGGGGCAAATTAATGTAATTTAAAATCAATTGACAATGTTAACACTGTATGGATAGTAAACATAATAATAAAATAATAAAATAAAATAAAAAATACTGAAAAAAATCAGAATGATTCCATCATGTCAAAATGAAGCAAATGTTGCATAAGGGTTACAAATAAATCAGGTTTCTATCAAAAATGTGATTTTGGGACTGGCTATTTAAAAAAATATAGTTACACCCAATTTTATCAATGTGTGTGTGTG
>JAOXYL010000045.1:13188320-13204925 GCA_028564955.1 Terapon puta
AACGTGAGTGCGTGCACGTTTGTGTGCGCGCGTGCATGAGCGTGTGCTCGAGTGCGGGTGGGTTTCGGGTGGGAGGGCTCTCTCCTAATAGGCTTATTCCAGCGTAGTCGCTCCGTCGTTGCATCAATTACATGCTAAGCGACGATGGAAACACCTATAAGGCGACGGCACCGTTACGCATCATTAAGCTGCTCCATAAACTGCCGACTTGTTGTCTCGCTGTCGCCTTCAGCATTCATTTTGTCCTCGCTCTGCGCCCGCCCCGGGAGCAAATGGTTTAATGTCCGCACTCCATGTTAGCGCAAACATCCACCCATTACAGGAAACCACGGCACGGGAGGAAAGAAAAACAAAATGTTCGCCATGCACACCGTTTGGCACATGCAGGCCTTGACACGATCAAACATACTGTGCGTGCCATCTCACATCCTTGTCTGATTACCTTGACACAGTGCAGCGTTGTTTCGGATGCACTTCAGCACCGCGCCGGCGGACAGCTCCTCCAGCGCGCGCCGACAAAATGTAGCCGTCTGCCGCGCGCCGCTGCAGTTCCCGCGTGCGGCCGCTAGAGCGCACCTGGAGCCTCCGCGCAAATGCCCTCACATCATAGCCGAATGCGTCAAGCGCACGGTAACCAGCTATAGGGGCTTCTCAGCAGCACAGACCCCGCCGTGTTCTCCGGGCCTAAAGCAACAGGACACAGTCCGACTCACGGAGGGACGGGACGCGCAGCCGGGAGCAGAGGTAAGCTGCAGGCGGCTCGTAACGACGCTGAGACGGTCGTCTGTCTCAAGGTTTGCCATGAGTGATGCCAAAAAGAGAATCGTCCTCCGCACAAAGACGGCCGGGGGAGGTGCGAGGGATGCTGCCTCGTATAGCCCCATCATTTTGTCACACACGAACACATACACACACACACACACACACCAGGCTGGTAAATTCACCGAGGAAACGCCTCGA
Source organism: Terapon puta (assembly GCA_028564955.1). Taxonomy (NCBI): domain Eukaryota; kingdom Metazoa; phylum Chordata; class Actinopteri; order Centrarchiformes; family Terapontidae; genus Terapon; species Terapon puta. The sequence continues at coordinate 13,189,281 of JAOXYL010000045.1, forward strand.
ATGACAGCGGAGGGGCTTCTTGTCACATTACCGTGAACAGGTCGACGGTAGGATCAGGTTCGGAGTGTACCTGCGGTGAGGCCGGGATCCTTTGCTGAATTTTTGAATAGCGCATTTTCGGGCATGTTGTTGCAGATTTGTGTGAGAAGATGCAGGAGGGGTGGTGGTGGTGGGGAGGGGGGGGGGGGGGTACAGACTGAATATTTAACCTTATATACCGTGTAAGATGTTTTCCTCTGCATTTTTCTTACGTCTGCTGTTTTTAAGTTCAATGAAATCATTTCAGTAATTTACGATTGGACTGAATGGATATGGATGGATATTTACCAGATTGATGGAGATGAGCTTTTACAGTATCAGATCGCAGCGGTCCTCTAGTCCGAGTCATTGTGGCCTGTGTGATGTAAACATATGCTCAGTACCTAAATTACAGCATAATTTTAAGTGATACTGCTGATATCTTGCCGATCATTGTCATTCCGGCAAACACGGCTTATTCCTGTGCACCGCGCTGTAATTATGAGCTAGTAACAAATGATCAGATTACAGCACAAGATACAGTAATTGTTCTATTTACATGATCGCACAGTGGTTTGTTAATCAGTCTGCCCACTTTAACCTTCGCAGGTCATTCAGTTTCATTCAAAGCCATGGGGCTCACCCGCCTTGCACTGATGCTGTCTGCCACCATGATCCACCTTGTTTCAGGTAACTGTGTGTGCTCTCTAATGCATGCACGTTTTGTTGTTCCACCACAGCCATTTACTAATGCACAGTGTTTTGTTCACCAACGATCAGCTGGATAAATTAATGTAGGAAAGAAAAGATATTTTCTGTGCAGATCGCTTGACATGCTCTACTGACTAGGTTTGTTTTTGTTACAAAACAATAATTAGTCCTGTTTATTTCAGGTATGAGCTTTATGACTGAGACTGATACACCACCAACATCAACCCCAGACTCGTACCCTCTGGGTGACCTGATCCATGCAGCCCTGCAGAGTAAGGAATACTTAGGAGAGACTTCTGCAGGCACAGGTACACTAACCTTTATGGCTCTGGCACTGCAGGCACAGGACAATGTGGGTGACTGCTCATTGGAAATGGCATGCACTGAATCGAATCTTTCGAATCTGCAGGTACAACCACCAACCCGACCCAGGCTGTGCCTGGAATCGGCCAGACCGAGTCAACAGCGACAGTCATATCACCGGGGTTACTCACTACAGCTTTAAGCTCCTCATCGGCGGCCAGCCAGACAGGATCAAGGAATACCATGTCCTCACTGCCCATAGAGGAGGAGACCACCACCACTCTGATCACCACGACCACCATAACCACAATGCACATGCCAGGTACATGCATGCCACCACCCTTTCTCCTGAGCAGTTTATTGAGGCATATTATGACTCTGAAAAACACCATGAAAAAAGCATGAAAGCATTCAGAATTCCACCTGTGACTAGAGCGACTCAGATTTTAGTGGTGTCGGCAGCTGCAACAGATTCCTACAGAATCATTTCGGTTCCTGTCGAACTCCAGTCATTTCTCTCCTGTGCATCGCTTTGAAGACAGAGTAACAAGGAGATCTTGACAGACAAGGTAACATGAAACATGTTGTCATAAAATATGCATGATGAAACATCAACAGGTTGCTGTATAATGTGAGTCTGTAAAGAAAAAGACATATAGTACATGTGTTATATTTTTTAACTGCAACACCGTTACATAACCTGTCTTTACTAACTTAATGCTCATTTTATTGGCTAGCTTTGGAGTCTTCATATAGTAGGTATCAGCTATAGAAATGCAGCCATTAACCATTTATAAGCTTAAGTGAAGCAATGTTCTGTATCAAGTATCAAGCTCACTGTTAACACTTGAACATTATTAGCAAGTTGATAAAAATGTGATTTGAGAATAGTCTAAAAGTACATTTTTGTCTGTGCCTCTGGTGTTGTGTGCGCAAGAATAACGTTTAACTTGTATTTCTACTTTTCAGGATTCATGCTTTAAACTTTTGGATGGACAACGTTATGAGTGTATAGCCTAGGCTGAATGTAGTAGTCCGTGAAAACACCTCTTCTCCTCTGTCTCTCTCCCTAAACCAAAGAAAGAAACTAAATTGGCTTTCTAGTCTTAACTGCTGGGAGAATTAGGCAGCCAGATACCACATGCAGATGTCTTAGTGATATGTCTTACATGGACATGAGCATCTTTGATTTAGATGATGGTCAGGATAGCTGGCACTGAAATGAGATGTAGATATTGTGTACCCAGAAAATGCATCACAAGACAGTGAAGGTGTCTGGTTTGGGTAAACAGGATAATCATCCTTTGCTATTCAATTTGGTGAATCCAGGAAGTATCTGGTCAGTTGATGAATGGTCAGCTGAACGTTTCTTCTATGAAGTACACTCATGATGTTAATCTCAGTTATTATCCCTAATTTATTGCCTTCAATAAAATCTATAATAGTCACAAATGACTAGATGCTTGAAGATGACAAGAAGCAGGTGACTTATGGAAAGACTTTGTGAGATATGAAACATATAAGAAGGGCTTTGACTGGTATTTAGAAGAATATGTCTGTCAGCTTCCTCTTCATTCACATTGTCACATGAAAAGTTCTGTATCCAGAAAGCAATAAAGTCTTCTTAAGCATGTTGTCTTTTAGTTATTATTACAACAAATTAAGCTTAATCAGTGAGCTGAATGAGGAGCAATAGGGGTGAAGGCATAAATACTAATATCAGCATTATTATTTTCTTAGTATCTTAAGAAGAGTTTTAATTTGACAAATCAGTTTGTCAACAATGTCACTATGACCAGAAAACAGAAAGGGAGTGATGAACAGAACAGAATAGTGTCCTGTATGAATGATTACCTGAAATTAACTTAAGTGAGACAACATTTCTTTTAACTGGGGTGTCTGTACAGCTCTCACTGCAAGTGGTTGAGAGCTTTACTCATTCTGGTCATGAATTAAAAGATACCTTTACATAAACAACAACAAATGAAACTTGGGTAAATGTGACTGAGCAGGTAGGAGGTGGGGCAGCTGATTTACACCTGATCTGGGGAAAGAAATGTCAAATGATCAATGAGATGTGCATGTTTGTCTTCTTCTGTGCTTCCATTGTATCTTAGTCTCAAGATACAGTGTCAGTGTCTCACACATGTTCACCTGTCATGGTAGCACAATTGCATTGTTAAAAAAATATTTTACTCTTATTCATTTTAACATGCTAATACTGAAACCACTCTCTTGTCTGGACAGTAAATATGAAACTTAGCAAACTTAGCTTAGCAGAGGGACTGAAAAGAGTTGGAATCAGCTAGCCTTGCTTGTTTAAAGATAACAAATTACATCCATCCACCGATCTGATGCTTATTATTTAACATGTTATTTGTGTTTGGCCTGCCTGTGCATAAAGCAAAATGTATAATCAGACCTTTAGGTTTTTGTTCAGAACATTTAATGAATTAGATCAAATCTGTTAATTTGTGAGGTTTAGAGGTTCTGCCAGGCAGATGTTTCACGTCTGGACTGGTTAGCTGCAGTCCTCAGTGCCTCCAGTATTTATGTTATGCCAAGTTAATATTAACCAGCTACTTTCTCCAGCTACATATTACAATCCTGTACAGAAATGAGACTCTAAATTACACAACTATACTATAAGTTAACAAACTCAAAACTCTTTTTAACTTTTTTGAGAAGACCTTCAACTCTACAATGGCCATCTGTACACAACTTACTATAGAGTCTCTGCAGTGATTGAATTTATATCTGCGACACTCAAATTCTGTCTGTCTTTAATAATAGCAGAGAGGTGCTGCATGCAGATGGCTAGATTTCTGTGTGCTCAGTTAAACCTGTCAGCTAAATTACTTTATGGCACTTTTTTCAAATCTGCTATTTAATTGTTGAGGGGTTTTTTTTTTACCCTTAGCCTCTAGCAAGACTTTTTAAGTTTCATTTCATTGTTAGCCAAATGGACTATAAAGCCAAGTCCTCTCCAGATGCCATTTGTATTACAAGGGATGGTCAATAATTTGATTCTGCCGAAGCATAGCAGCAGTTTCAGTCAGCCATCCGGTCAATAAAATGATTTAATGTACGGCAATCCAACACACCGCAGCTTCTCCCAAGGCAGTGCTTCAGTTCAGTCAGTACTCAATGGTAGGAGTTACATTTCACTTTTACCCAATATAAATTTAAATGGTGTACTGTTACTGACAACTGTGTACTGCCACTTAGTGATGATGAACCAGTTTTTTATCATCAGACTTGGATTGTATTTCTCTGTCCCATAAGCCCAAGGAGGGGGGAGAAATGTGGTGCTCCTCACTCTTTGTCTGGTATTAAAAATAAAAATATGGTTGTCAACAGTTTATTGGGAAAGCGAGGTGACATTTTCCACAAGCTCAGTGATTGATAAGTGATTATTATTTTGGTTTGCTTTGTTTTGGTTTGATTTGCATCTCTCACCACTATCCTACTTGAAAAAGATCAATAGCCCAGGACATAAATACAAAAATACCGTTTTAATTTGATTATAGCCATTGTAGCAGCCAAGTAGAGTCTGACCTGTGTGGTTGTAATTCTTGTCAGTCTCACCCAAACATAACTGCTTTCAGGACCAAGGTCCTCCTTTCAGTTTACTAAATCAGTGCAACATTGTCTTGCATCTGACAGCAGCACGAGATGTATGCGCGGCCCATTTGCTCGCTCTAATTAGAGGAAAGCTTCCCATGTAATTGTTTAATTTCAGTGCCAATCCATGCCTCAGTTAGTGCAAAAACTTATATTGTGAGCAACCAGCACTAAATGTTGTGCTTCTGCACATACTTAGTGTTTCGCTGACTACTGGGAGTTCCTTAGACCCTCCCAGCTTATGCAGTGTGGATAATGGTTTACTGGGATGCAACAACATCACACCTCATTTGCTTCTGTCTGTGTAATTTTCATGTCTAAAGAAATATTTTAAGTCCTTAAGATGTAGCAGAGGTGTTTTGCGCCATGAACCAAACAAATGTAATACATGTATGTATGTAAACTAAATGAGAGTGATGCTGTTGCTACGAAAAAAAACAAAAGAACATTGTATTTCTCAACTAACACCTCTACTTTTCCTGTCCTTTCCCTCTCTTCGCAGTACAATGCAATGCCACTTTGTCAGCAATGGAAGATGTTGTCGAGTCACCGGATCCTGCATCAACATCATCTTTTTCCCCTCTGGAATGCACCTACAGCATTACAGTGTATGCAGGTTATGGTGTGGAAATCCAGGTAATGTGCTTTGTCTCCTATGGATAGATAATCATTAACCCTTTCAAACACTCCATTTTCTCACTGCACAATTGTCTATTTTAATGTTTTCATTGAACTGAATATGTGGGTGTCTATACTTTAATTGTTTATTGATTACTACAAGGATTATGCAATAAATGCTGCAAAAATGTTGCAGTTGTCACATTTGAGCACAGTATAATTCCACTAGTAAATTGTAGCCAAATCATACAATTCACAAGACAGCGACATAATGCTTGTCTCAAAAAGTGCACATCTATTCATGTTTTTCATCTTAAGGGTGCTATTATTACATAGGAAGACTGTGCAGCCTATTGTAAGTCAGATAAGGCTATAAATTAGCATTAGTGATTTTGGCTTTTCAAAAGTCTTTGAATTGTCCAGCAGTTCTACTTTTACTTTTATGTCATTATTTCCTTTTTTCCCTCTAGGTGAGGAAGGTTAACCTTTCGAAGAAGGAGTCTCTGACCATCATGGGGTATGGAGGTTTGGGACCGGAGCTCTTAGCCAATGAGACCCTGATGAGAGAAGGTCAGGTGATTCGCAGTTCAACCAACCAGGTGTACATCCATTATCGCAGTCTCCGGCAGACAAACCATGGGGTGTTCAGCCTCCACTATCAAGGTAAATTGATGAATTAAGTAGAAAAAACATTGGCACCTTGGATCTAATACGTAAACCTGTATATCTGCACATGTAAAAGCATACAAGCTGGGTAAGTGGGCTTTGTTAAAGCACTCCGATAGGCATCAAAGTAATTTTTTAAAACATTTTCCAGCACTTAAAATTTTAAAGCTTCTTGATGAGACATTATACTTTGAGTTTAAAGGTCCTTTTTTAACTCTTACCTCAACTTCTTACCTTCTATTTTTCTAAATAAATTCCTTTCCATTTCTTTCCTGTCTCATCAACATCAACAGCCTTTCTGCTGTCCTGCCCATTCCCTCTGTCTCCCGAGAACGGCGGGGTGACAGTGACAGACATCCATCCTGGAGGTCAGGCACACTTCCACTGTGATCCGGGTTTCCAGGTTCGCGGTCACGAGGTGGCAACTTGTGTCAACACAACACAGCCACACTGGAGCACTCCTGAGCCGCACTGTGTTGGTCAGTAAACCGATTCAGATTTGAATTCAGTTATGCAATGCAGCCTTCCCTTTAGTAACAGTGTGTTTGTTAAGGTGGTGGGTTTGGGAAAATAATATATAGGGTGTTATTTTTTCCTCAGCTGTGTCTTGTGGGGGGTGGATTCGTAATGCAACAGTAGGTCGGATACTTTCTCCACCCCCTCCATCTGTCAGCAACCATAGTAATGGCAATAACCTGAGCTGCCACTGGTTAATAGAAGCCAAAGAGGGACACAGACTCCACCTACACTTTGAGAGGATTGCGCTGGATGAAGATGACGACAAGTACGTTTGTGTTTCCACCAGTTTGTGTGTCACAGGATCTATTTTCAGGACTGTAGAGAACTCGTTGAACCCATTTTAAACCCATTGATTTAATACTTAAGTTTCCTGCTTGGTTGCTTTTCTCACAAACGTATGTTCCGCTTACAGATTTCTGAAAAAAGTTTGAGAAAATCAGATCTGAGCCACATTTCCTAACCCATTTTAGTATTGTAATTTGTTGATTAATTAATACAATAGAATGATATGATATATGTAAAGCTACTATATTTGTGATAGGTAATGGACAAAAAAAAGTTTAACTAACCCTGATGCAGTGGTACCTTGCCTCTTTTATTATTATTATTGTTATTATTATATCAATTTTATTATTATTATTATATTATTATTGTTGCTGTTATCATTATTATTAGTAGTAGTAGTATTAGTAGTATTATCATTATTATTATTATTATTATTATTATTATTACATACACACACATTCAGGCTCTCTTTATTCAGACATCTTCTCCTCTTACCAGCGGGCATCTTTGTTGTTTGTTTCTCTCAGGTTAATTGTGCGCAGTGGAAACAGTTCCCTGGCTCCGCCACTCTTTGACTCGGACCTGGATGATGTCCCAGAGCGTGGGTTGCTTAGTGAGGGCTCCACAATGTACCTGGAGCTCACAGCTGATTCTTCCTCCATCCCTCTGCTTTTGGCTCTGCGATATGAGGGTGAGCAGAGAGACTTTGGATACTCAGCATGCATCCTTTTCCCTACATGAACTCTTTTCCACAATCAGCAAAAAACAAAGGCAGCAGCAGAGCTGCACATCCTTCTAACTTCATTATTTTGTAATATTCAATAGCTAGGTCAGCATTGTGCCAGAAAACAAATGAGATATGATTCATTATATAGAATTACCAGAAACCACCAATAATTCAAAAGTCTCTGAGGTGATTTGTCACTTGTTACAAATTTTTAATCTCAGAAAATCTCTTCTAAGCTTGACCTTTCTGATATTGATTAGTTAAAGATAATTTAGTTTTTCATTTAGACTACTTACTGTGTATTATATCTAAGGAGGGGATGGAGATTAATGGGCTGCAGCTCTCTAGATAACCAAGGCTTTATTTTCATTAGTTTGTTGTTGTGTTTAAGGGGACCATAATGAGCTACATAAGTGCTTACAGTCTGCCCACGTTTCAGTGGGATTTATTTTAGGCTTTGGAGATGCTCACTGCTCAAGCTTTTAGTGCCTCACACCTGGGCTTTTTCTATCCAAGAGGTTTTGAGATTCTGGGTCATCCCAAGTGTAAAACAGCACGACTCCCTCCTCAGTTAAATGGGAATGGTGGCTTAATTTAATCAATTAGAAAATAACATCTATGAGAATACAAAAAAACATACATAGAGGAAAATACTTTTTTCTGGGGCTAAAAAGAGTCTGACCTGTGTGGTTGTAATGATATAATAATCATTATAACCACACATAATAAATAAGACACTGCCTCATTTCTTTATTGCTGTCTTTTCTTTAGCTTTCGATGATGAGCACTGCTGGGAGCCCTACATGCCGCATGGAAATTTCAGCAGCAGTGACATCACATATCAGCTGGGCACCACCGTTACCTTCACCTGCTCTCCAGGCTTCGTCATGGAACAAGGTTCAGGGACGATTGAGTGTGTCGACCCCAGCAATCCCCACTGGAATGACAGCGAGCCTGTCTGCAGAGGTAAGTTTGAGGATTGGCCTTTGGTTTTATTTCAGTGTATCAAAGATTGTATCAGCAGTTTATGATGTCAATTAATCGAATGGATCTTTATGTATAAAATTTCTCATTCTTTATCCCCTTTTCTGTTGTATCTGGGCTTCATTTCATTGATCTAACTAGATCTGTGAATCCATATTTCCAAAGCACATGGAGCTATATGAGTTTTTTCATGAAGTGAGAAAGTCATTCGATTCATTAATATTCAAAGTGAATTGTGCTGAAATACGTGCCTGAAGTGTCAAGAAGAAACTGTAGCATAAAGACTCAGCCACGCTGAATGTGTCATCTGCTGATCTGCTGGCATGCTGTGAAAACTGAGAGCAACAGAGAGACTGAGGCGGATAGAAAACTGGCAGAGGCATCTCTCCGGGTCAGGGACTGGCTGAAAACACAGGTGCTATAGTTCCAACCAAGCCAAGAAGATATTCAGAAAGCCATATGCTGTGTTGTATTTCTGCTGGAAGGAAAGCACCAGTAGCTAATACAGCTTGAGTGATGTTTAGGGAGGTGGATGGTGGGATTATCAATGATGATTGCTTGAGTGATTTGCTTGGTGAAGACGTTGGAGTTTCCATGGTTGTCTTGAACATCCATATATGAGGAAGGGCAGTGTATCTCCAAGTGCTGAAATGATGTGGTGGTTGGGAGCACTTTTATTTGTCTTTGGTAACAAAGGAGCTGCTCTCAAAGCAAAGCTGCGTTCCAGTTTTCAGTCCCGGAAGTGTTGTTCTGCTCATAGCTGCCCATTTTTGATCTCACCAAATGTATTTGACAAATGCTGTGATTAAAAATGATGCCAAGGAAGTAACATTTTGATTTCATCACATGTTGCTCTGTATTCGCCAATGGCCACCTGTGTGTTTGTGTGTGGCGTCACAGTCTCTTTAACTGTTTTAATTGGAGCTGCTTTGTATGAGAGAAAGCCTTGGCATCATATGTGAAGTCAGCAGCATCTCCCAAACACAATCAAATTAATTGTGTTCTCTCAGGCTAAATTGTGGGTTTGCATCGAAATAGAAGTGCCAAATTTGGCTCCTAGCGCCGCAATTTGCACCCCAGAGTTGTTATCCCCCTGCTGATACCTAGCTGTTAGTATTGTTTGTCACAAGCTACTGTGGTTAATTTGAAGAAATGAAGTAATGGTATCAAAGTGATCAATCTTCATATTCTTAAACTGATCATGTCCGTAATTGATCAGCATAATAGCTGCAGAGACCCCAGCCAGGTTACAAATAAGATAACTGCTGTTTTAAATTATACGATGGAAATAACAGACAACCTTATTTATTTTCTCTCCCTTCATTAATAATTCATTTTTTTCTCCAGAGCTCCAGTTGTATTTATTTTTCCAGTTTCTGTTTTTATTTCATCATCCTTTTCACCATTCTCTCCTCGTCCCCTCAACCTCACCTTAGTTTCTCTCCTCTGCTCTGCTCTCTAAGCTCTTTGTGGAGGGGAGCTGACCGAGCCCTCGGGTACCATCCTGTCTCCCGATTGGCCCCAGAGCTACTCCAAGGGGCTTGACTGTGTGTGGCAGATCCATGGTAACGAGGAGAAGCGCATTGAACTCGATGTCCAGATGTGAGTCTTGCTAATTGAAGTGGTTTGGCAATTAAAAAGTAACCAGTTGTATATACATATATATATATATATATATATATATATATATATATATATATATATATATATATATGTGTGTGTGTGTGTGTGTGTGTGTGTGTGTAAACTGCATATTGTCCTAAGTGTATCACAAAGATACTTGCAAATTCAAATGTACCATCATAATCTCCAAACTTCACAGTAATGAAAATTATATAACATGTTAACAGTGTAAGAAAATATCTGGTTAGTAAAGGAGCTTTTCAATTTTCCCACAGAAAAAATGCTCAGTTAATGTGCTTGCAATTTAATTATTTCCTCTGTGAGGCCAGCTCTCAATCGATTGCCAAAATAATCTTTAATATATACGAATCAATTTGACCAGCATTTTCCTCTCACATTTGATTACAAGTTTATATCATAATAATAAATGTGTTTATGGGTTGTTCATTGTACTGAACATCTTTTGAACATATGTTAATTGTTCTTCATTAAACGAAAAATAGCAAATGAAAGAGAAACAAAAAGAGAAGAATATGATATTGCAGCTTTATGTAATCCTCTGCCTCTCCTGCCTTTCCTCTCTGTGCCGTGCACTGACTAATAAAATGCGTCAGGTGGGTGGACTGTTCGTCTTAAAAAGCAGAATCTCTCTGATGTGAAGCCTCATTCTTTCTTTGTTATTCTTGACTTTTTAGCTTGAATATCCGCCACACTGATGTTCTGACCATTTTTGACGTGTGGCGTGATCTCATGTCCCACGTGATCGGGCAATATATGGGCTCCAGAGAGCGTTTCCAGGTTGTCTCTGGGGGGTCAGAGGTCACCATTCAGTTTCAGAGTGATCCAGATGACTCCAGTTTCATCCTGAGTCAGGGATTCCTCATCCATTATCGTGGTGAGTACCCTTTTTAAGCAAGTGGTTTTATGGTTTGAAGAGGAAAAATCTTGACACTTCACATTTTTACTCACAGCAGGCAGAGAAAAAAGTACAAGTCTTTCTCTGAATTTGAGATGTGAGATTTGCTTCCACTGGAGACGAGATCTTGAGCAACCTTTTTATTTCATTTCACTTTTTCTCTGTGTTATGCAGAGGTTGAGCCAAACGATACCTGCCCTACCCTCCCTCAAATTGAGTTTGGCTGGATCAGCTCTTCCCACTCCTCCCCTGTGAGAGGCAGCGTCTTGACCTATCAGTGCCAACCGGGATATGACATCAGTGGCTCTGACATCATCACCTGCCAGTGGGACCTCTCCTGGAGCAGCAGTCCGCCTACATGTGTCAAAGGTGAGGCAAGAAGTGGGACGCACTTTAAAGATCCCAGCTTTATTAAGGGCCAGGAACTGTGTGTAGAAACTAGAAAGTACAAGAAGTGCTAAGACATATGAATATTGTGAATATTGTGAATATTGTGTATAAGATGTAAACATTTATGTATAGAAGCATTAATTCAGTCATCATCTATAATGCATCGCTCCACTGTTCTTTGTTTCAATCTATTTTTAAGCTAATTTTTTTTCTACTAAGGCAGTATAAGAATATCTCATATTTGTATTATAAGTACATAGCTGGAGCCAGCAACCACTTAGCTTGGCTTTGTTTAAAGACTGGAAAAAGACAGCAAGTAGCCTGACTCTGTCCAAAGGTAACAAACTCCTCCCAGCAGCACCTCTACAGATAACTTATTAACACTTCATATCTAGTCCATTTAATTCATACACAAAGACAAGTGTAAGAACGACAAGTTGTGCCAGACTATTTCTTGGCAGGCACCAGTTGTAAGGCAGCCAACGGAGACTCCAGGAAGTTACTGTTCCCTTCCAAAAAATAGTCACACGACAGCAAACAACCCCCTGTCAAAAGGCAAAATTACATTTTTACTCTTTGCCTTTTGTGAGAATTAAACAAAGCAGATGCAACAAGTTAATTAGTGCTACCTTTGAACACAAACAGGCAAGCTGATTCCCTGTTTCCAGTGAGCCTGTGTTCTCTGCAGTAGGGACCTTTTTTGGAAGCCGTTCCACATTTCTCCTCCCTTATTTTCTGTTATTTCTCTACTCTCATTATCTAATAAAGCCATTTTCAATCTAAGATGACTGGTTTTTGTCTGTAGCTTCATATTGACTGTACAGGGATATAAGTGGTATCAATCATTTTGCACAGTCACACATGTTTTGTCATAGTTTTGTAGTACTATTCCTCTGTTCTTTGTATTGAACGACTTTCAGTAAAGTCCAATGACATAATCAAGTTAAATGCTTCCATATGTGTCCGTCTTTGTACCCCACAGTCCAGCAGTGTCCTGATCCAGGAGAGGTGGTGAACGGAGCTCGCTCTGTGCGCCCTGAGGCAGGATTTGCAGTTGGGACAGTCGTCCGTTTCTCCTGTAACCAGGGTTACCAGCTAGAAGGTCCCAGTCAGATCTCCTGCCATGGGCGAGACACTGGCACCCCCAAATGGAGTGACCGCAGCCCAAAGTGTGTCTGTAAGTCCTTCTCCTGCATGCTGTGGGTTTGTTTGTAATGTGTGTTGCTGCAGGTTTAGAAATGTTTTTGTGTTCTCTGGACAGTAAAATATGACCCATGCCCAAACCCGGGTGTCCCTGATAATGGCTACCAAACCTTGTACAAGCACACTTACCAGGCTGGAGAAACTCTGCGTTTCTTCTGTTATGAGGGCTACGAACTTATCGGTGAGGTCATCATCAGCTGTGTTCCTGGCCATCCCTCTCAGTGGAACAGCCCACCGCCTTTTTGCAAAGGTAAAGGTCATCCGTCTTAACCTTCTTATGCGCTACGTTGGACACTTATTATATCCCTCAGCTGATCAGCTGCTTTTAATGTTTATATTTAATTTCAGCGTTTTCTTGTTCAATGCCCATTATGCTCTTACCTGCTTTTATTTTGTTAACAGAATATAGATCAGAATAAAAATATGTGTCTCCCTTTTTCTCCACTTCATACAGTGGCTTATGACGAGCTCTTGGATGATCACAAATTAGAAGGTGATTTCTTTTCTGCTATATGTTACATGTATAAGTCAAATAATTCCTTTCAAAGTAAAATTTAAAGCTGCTACATGTTGGATTTGAATTCATTAACTTTGGCATCCTCTTGTGGTAGTGTTTTTTTTAAAAACAACATTTAAAATTAATAATGGAATCAAGCGTGTCGTAAAGAGAAAGCAGTTGGTGAAAAAGGTGTCTTTTGTTGACTATTTCACAGTGTCTCAGTCATTCGAGCCATCCCATCAGATCCTGAGCGAGAACATCGCCTTGGCAATAATTCTGCCAATCATCCTGGTCATCCTCCTGATTGGTGGAATTTACATGTACTATACAAAGTAAGTACTCTCTGTAAACAAAGTGACATGTGTGAGTATGTGTCATGTTTACACTGTAGTCTTTAATCATGTTTATTTTTCATTTTGGTGTTTTCTCTCCCAGCATATGCAGACTAGAATGGAAACCGCTTTTTTGGAAGTCCCTTTCTCACACACACTCCTACAGTCCCATCACAGTCGAGTCCGATTTCAACAACCCTCTTTATGAAGCAGGGGTAAGTATAAGTCTCCTACCTTATTTCTTACCTTTCTAACCTTACCTTACCTTACTTCTCTACTTCATATTTGTTTTAATTGATAGTGTAGTGTTTTGTAATTTGCATTATTTTTTGCATAGACTAATTTCAGTTTAAAAAATAAGCATTAAAATGAGTCACTCAAGCCTTGAATAGGTTTTTTACTGATAACATTGCTTTCTTACTTTGACCACAGGATACACGGGAGTATGAAGTATCCATTTAAGGGAGGAAATGGGTTGGTGAGAATTAAAACCACAGAACGATTCAATTCTTTTGGAAAACTAAATCCTTAGTATTATAAGGCCTCACTCCCCTTTTTATCTTTCGTTTTTAGTTATCTTTCTGTTCTACCATCACTGATTCTCTGGTTTATCAATTATGGACGTGCTTTATTTTGATTTGTTGCACTGAAATGGTGGTCTACTACCAAACGTGGGTCCTACTTCACAGTCCAACTTTCTGTATCATTAGGACTGGTGCCTTATGAAGGGTAAGAAATTAACAACTTAACAGTGTGGGAGGCATACGAACAGGAGAGGGGTGGGAAAGGTGAAAGGGAAATGGATTTATTTATAAATTTAAATTATTATGAGGCCAAAACATTGGAGAACTTGGCAATACTTTATTTCTAACCATCAAAAGTTACAGTCACAAGCATCTACTACACGCTGAATGTTTTTTTCTTTTAGTATTAGACTGGCTCATGTTACCTTTTACAAAGTGGTGCAGTGAAGGGAAAGAGTACTTTAATTTCAATCATGAGAAAAAGCTTGAGATCACACGGTCATTTTTTCCTCTTCCTCACTTTGTCTTTTTCTCTATGTGTAACACACACACACACACACACAAATTGAATGTAAATATCTGACTTAATATTAATTGAGGTTGATATATATACTAAATTATATAAATATATATATAAGCCTCATATATACACTTATACAAGGTGGAGGAGGTTATATATTTTCATTATATATGTAATGAAAATTCAGTGCCAAAATATAATGTTAAATAATTTAATGTCCCTAAGTGTTTCATCTGTTGTTGCAATACTGTTTACAAAGGCAGTGTTTATTTTATTCTTCGCTGTTTCTGGAGTGCACCGTCACCCAGCGTCACATGACATATAAGAAAAGGTGAGGACATGAATGTCATTATGCTTAGAGCATGCACTGATTGTAAATTATATTGCTTCTGCTCAATCTTGCCATTATCATTATAGTTATTGACAGTTATCATTGTTATCAGATTTGATGTTGTATGCACTATGTTGACGAAAAATTACAAACTTGGCTGCTTGCTGTGATGCATTATGTATTTATTTACAACTGATTGTTTGAACAGTGAATGTAGTCTCATTCACTGTGACAAATGAAGGATCTTGGAGACTGTTGCTTTGTAGACTTAATTCTTCTCTTATCATCAGTAGCATTTCTTTGCTTCATATATGAATACACTCTTTTGAAGGCAGTAAATTATTTGCTGAACTGGAAATAAAGTCTCTGTTGAATGGTGTAAGAAATGTGCTTTTATTTCTCTAAATGATGTGGATATGCCAACACAATGAGAAAGTAATGTTACAAGTTTGGGAGACAATTGTTCATTTTCAGGGTTTTTTCTTAGTAATAGAAGAGGGCAACTGCAAATAAAAAATACTAAGTGGGAGCAGCTGATGAGAAATTAATCTAAAAAGTCTAAAAGCTGTCAAAAAAAGAAAAATAATCTGGATTTGCAAAGTTTGCTCTTTTTTATAAAACCTATCTAGTTTTACAAATTCTAGCCAAACAAAATTGGCTGAGCCGAATTGACAGATTTTTATTACATTTTTCAAGAATATTTGGCTTTTTTTGCAGTGATGAAGTACATTACAGTATCATATCCAGACAGGACTCATTGAACACATTAACATAAAAAGCATAATAGTATCTCCATTAAAATGAGCACCATGTGCCCAATGGTGAGGACTGAGCCAGAGTTTAAGTATAATG
>JAOXYL010000045.1:13213395-13230378 GCA_028564955.1 Terapon puta
ATGATTGCAAATTACATTTTTAAACTCATCTACATGATTTTTCAGGACTTAGAGTCTTTGTGTATAAAGGCCTGTTGTTCCTTTTTATGTTTAATGTATTAATGTTTTCAGAAAAACACCGGCTCAAGTTGATCATGTCTGTTACCCCGTCCTTCTCATACATTGATGTAAACTTTGATGCTTTATTCCAGCACGCTGACGTTGGGAATTTTAAAAAAACGATATCTGGCTCTCGTGCAACGTGACTCACTGAGTCCAGAGGCCAAAAGTTTCATGAAGCAGGTGGTCGTAAAGGAGCTCATTAAAATGCAGGTATCTATTTCTATACAGCTTATAGGGTGATGGGGTTTTGCTTCTAGTGCTGACGTCATCATCAGGTTGTTTTTTTCCTGTTTTCATGTTAGAACAATGATGAAAATGAAATTGACCTGGAGACCAAGAAGCCCCACAACAAAAGAAAGAGAGGAAAGGAAAAGGATGAGTCGATAAGTGGAGGAGAGGATGAAGATGAATCCAGGGCAAAGAAATCCCGTTTTCGGTCAAGCTCATCATCTGGTTGTTGTTGTTTTTTTAAATAATATTTAAATGTATATATTTTTTCCAAAATGTATTTATAATTCTTGTACATGTAGTAATCTATAGCATGCTCTGCTTTTTATTTTCATTAATGATCAAGGTGCAGACCATTTTTTTTAATTGTCAGGAAGAACTATATATAAAATGTCATTCACTCCTTGATGATCTTCTTTTGTCCAACCAGGCTCTCCAAAACTCAGACTTCAGTGTACAGTGATTTATTAAGTACATAAATGCAGAAAAGCTAGAACCAGTAAATGTTTTGCATTTGGCATTTCTGACTCATTCAAGTCATCAAGATTTGACGCTCCAATGTGAACCATGAAATGTTCCCTTGTCTTGTGTGGTTCATGACAGAATCGGAGGAAAAGAAGGGCTCAGAAACAGGAAGTGAGGAGAGCGAAGGGGATAAGCAAGTTAAATCTGAATCTGAGGATGAGGAGCAAGGGGTGACGGAGCCTCAACGAAAGACAAATGGAAAACGGACACAGCAGCTGAACAGCGAAGACTCGTCAGATGAGGAAATGAACAAGTCTGAAAACAGTGGGGATGAGACTAACCATGGTAATGGATCAAGAGAAATGAAAGAAGCTACTGCAAAGAACGGAGAGACAAGAAGCAGAAAAACAAGTCCAGAGAAGAAAATTCAACAGAGTGATGAAGAGAGTGAAAGTGAGAAAATCAACGACTCCTCAGACAACAGTGGAAAAGGTGAGTAAGCAATTTTTATACTCGTACTATATGATGTTTAGTTTATGTAGTCATGTTTTGTTTTTTAATATGACTTTCTGTTGCACAGAGAACAAAGCCTCTGTGGAAAAGGAAAATAACAACACAGACTCCGATTCATCCTCACTCCCCTCTTTAGAGGATGAACAGTCGCACCACAGTGGGACAGAAAAAGCAGAAGATAATCATAAAAAGAAGAGAACCATGAAGAAAGAGGAGCACTCTAAAACTCAAAAAGTGAGCCATTGCCTGGTGTTATAAATCAGAATCAGTCACCGTCATTCAAGCTTTTATTTTATCTGTGATCATTTATGCGCCATTGTGCTGTGCACCATAATGTGTGATACAAGTGCTGAAGTGCTGCTGGAAATATTCACAGAAGCTGAATCAAAATGGCTCAATTTATAGTTTTGTACCATTTACAAGGGAAAAAGAGCACCTATTTTTTGTGTCTGTAAGTGCTCAACTCAGTTAAATTAACTAATTAATTACTACAATTTACTTACATCTTAATCCCTCTGATTGCCTTCAGTTTTTGAGTCAGAGCCATGAGACAAAGTGCAAGATGGATGTCAGAGAAGTGAAGACAAGGTTTTAAATATGGATGACCAAAACATATCTAAATATTGCATCTATGTTTTTTTAAAACAACTTTCTATCAGGATGACAACAAAGCAGTTGTGAGGCTTAAGCGCTACATTGCTCTCTGCGGTGTGAGGAGGAATTACAAGAAGCTCCTCGATGGCTGTCGCTCCATTCGCTCCCAGGTGGCTGTTCTGAAGAAGGAGCTTGAAGATCTCGGTGTCCATGGTGAGTGGGATTACTTTTACCCTAAACTGGGTAAAGTGGGTAAAGTCCTAAACTGGTTATATTTTCCCATCCTAAAGTGTATTGAAAAGACATTTTCCAAGTAATTCTATGTGGTAAAGGAATAAAGAGTAATGTTTGCCTCCAAAAAGCAAATATTCATATTTTTATGTCCCCGGGTTTGTTCTGTGGTGTCACTGAAAGGGCAATTTGCATACTATACAGAAAATATTAAATCTGGCTGCCATGAAATTGACCTTTAGGATACATCTACACCTAGATCTGTGGTTTGTTCTTGCTTACAGTGAAAACTATTTGTCTACATTGTGACATTTGTTATTTGTACAAAGCTGTAAAGTGTAAAAAAAATCAACAGATGTCATTTTCTTTTGCACATAATTGAATAATTAGTTAAAGTAAAATGTGTGTATGTGTTTTCACACAGGACCCCCATCTATTGAGAAATGCAAAAAAGCCAGAATGAAGAGAGAGGAAGCTCAGGAACTAGCTGGGCTTGATGTCAGCAACATAATTTCTACACAAGGTAACTGTTTGTTTCTTGGGTGTTTAAACCCATCACTGCACAGTACACAATGTCATTTGTCAGGGTGAATAAAATACTTTTAAGTAGACACAAGCAAAATTTGTGAAAGTTGTTATGTGATATGTATGTGCAGGGATTGCAAGAAGTGAAACGTTTGTGGCATTAATACTGGGCTTTGATTGAGTAAGAGTTTAAGACAGTTATTGTTTTTCCAATGGAAAGCTGTCCCAGCATCCAAAGCAATATCAAACATGTTGCATAGAACACATTCTGCAAAACAATACAGTGGAAACCACAAAATGAACACTATTTCTATTAACCTTCAGATGCATAAATTATGAAAGCCTTGATCAAGATTTTTTTAGGCTGATATGCAGTTCTACCATAGAAACCAGTGCATTAAAGAGAAAGTTCCCTTTTAGTAGCCGTCCACTGTAGTAACCGCTATTCACTAGAGGGTTAATATGGCTATAAAGTCTGTAACTGACTGGAAAACAAAAGAAATAGAATCACTGTAGTGTTGACATGTTTTTCGATATATACCTTTTAGTAATTACATTTTTGCAATTTATAGAAGTGAATTAAGTCAGTCAGCACTTGAAAAAATATTAATTAATGAGAGTCGCTGATGCGCCTACCTCTCTCAGGTCGACCAAAACGCAGAGGAGCCTCGGGGTGGAAGGAACAACGCGACACTCAATCCTCTCCATATCAGCGCACACTGAACTCCAGCTCCGAAAATGATGAAGAAAGCGACACACACAGAGGGCGCAAGAGAGCAACAGAATGGGCCAACCTGCAGGGGATCATCAGTGATGATGCAGACAGCGACTGACGAGGACGGCTCGTCACTCACAAATGTTCAGGGGTCACTTGAAGACATTCCTTTTTCAGTTTTGGTCTTCACTTTGATACTGAGGGAACTTATATTAAATATTTATAAAAAAAAAAAAAAGCCTCCCCCAAAAAACTGATTAGTAGTGATACATTTTTATGTATGCTGACTTTATCATTTATTTCAAATAAAATTATTGTAATTGTAAAGTGTGCAGCTATTTTATTTTAATAAAAACAAGAAGAGTGCTGCTTTGCATTTCCTAACTGAACGATATGCAGGAAAATGAGCACGAGCAATGAGAAGTGATAGCAGGGGCCAGACAGCATAGTAATGAACGAGTTCGCATGAAAGTGGCAGGAGCAGGTCACATTGCTGCTGCTTCAGTAGCTGGACCTTTAATTCGCCAAAAGTCACAACTTCAGATTATTCAGAATATAGTCACACCAATTAATGTTTGGAATATTAACTTGTCGCTTCGTAATGTTTGAGGTGTTTGACGGAATAGCTGAAGTAGTTCCCGTGCACCAGGCGTCCGGAACTAATGTAATGAACTTCTCCGATATCCGGAAATGTTAGGAAACGGACTGGTCCGTCCGCGTAAAGCGTCCGTCCACACTCCTGCAGGTCAATGAGATATTTCCTGTTTATTGCTTAGTTAATTATTATAAACAGCGCGTCTTTAGCTGTTTAGTGTACGGAAGCGTTGTGTTTAAGACTTTAACTTGTTATATTTACTAATAAAGTGTCCGTCTTTATTCTAAATGCAATATATTTGAGGTCATTCTTGTGATCCCCGACGTGCCGCACACAGCGAGTCTGTGATCTATATTTTAATATGAATGTGTTTTACATTTCATCTCGAGGATAGAAATGCCTTCAACCAAAGTTTACAGAGTGTTACTGTACACACATGTGAGACAAAAACAAAATAAGTTACTTTCTCAAACATACATCTCCACATTATCAATAATAGTATTGTCTAATTCTCCTGCCCTGTATGTCAAATAGATATCCCTTCCTCAGCCATTCAACTAACTTATCAGTTAGATAAATAACATTCATCACACTCCTTGTGGACTCAAGACCTGTTAGTTAAACTGGCAGGAAGCAAACAATGAGGAAAACAGCTGAGTTGCACAGAAATGAACAAGGAATATTTGTAAGAATTAACTTAAGGTCATTTAAAGTCTGCCATTTTGGTTCTATATACTCTCCGTAAAGAGAGAGATCGTGGATAGTTGGTATTTCTAGGGAATACACTAGTTCTTACAGGGGAGAAAAAGTATTTTATAAACCTTTCCCTTTAGTGTGTTGTCTAAATATTTTGTCATATCATATTTTTGTGCAGGAATGGATGATGACGCACAAGATGAGGTCTTCGCTGAGTTCAAGAGCAGGCCACTGGGAGGATGGGGTGTTGCCCAGATAGCTGCTGGTACCGGGCTTGCTGTTTATGCTATGTGGGTGGGAATCCTCCAGCCTGGCTTCAGAAAAGTCCCTTTGAGGCTACAGGTATGGTCTGCATCTTCATAATTGAATTAATCTAACTCTTCTTTTAAGAAACAGCATTTTTTCATCAGAAACCGTTTAATGTTTCTTACAGGTCCCATACATCGCTGCCAGCAAAGCTCAAGTAGAAAATGTGATGGTACTGCTCAAAGGCCGGAAAGGGGGCCTTGTGGATTTGGGATCTGGTGATGGCCGCATTGTAAGTTTGAGCAGGGTATTTGTAATTTATTTTTCTTGCACTGGTAAGCAATGGATTTTGTAATTTTTTACCCTTGAGGTCTTGGAAGCCCACCGGCAGGGCTTCACTCCTGCCATCGGTTATGAACTTAACCCCTGGCTCGTTGGGCTGGCTCGATTTCATGCCTGGAGAGCAGGTCATCACAACAAAGTGTCATACAGACGGGAAGACCTCTGGAAGGTTTGACATTTGTCACTTGTATTATTGCAGTAGTAACACTAATCAAGCTACCCCTAAATTACACTAACCATATTATTAAAATTGGTCTTAGTAACAATATATTATTTCAGCACATAGCTTGAACCGTAAAGTCCTGGCTACCCGAAGAAAAAGGCAGCAAGAACGATATAGTCTAATTGCTGACAAAGAACTTTCTTATTAGCAATCATGAACATGAAATTGCAAAACATCTTTATGAATAGTCCAAATATGTTTTTTTTCAGTGTTCTAGGTTGCTTTTCTAATTTACTTTATTCCTGGCGGTGAGTGTGCATAAACAGCATGTCTGAAGATATCGCTGCTTAACAGGAGCCTTTGGTACAGTTCAACATAGTCAGGCAGTAAATCATTTAGTAACCACAGACCTCGAGAAATGTGTTTTGAATACAAGTACATGTGATCATCACATTTATTTATTTAAAGCTGAATATATCAGCCTGTTTACTACCTGCCTTGTATCTCATCACAGGTCGACCTGACAGAATGCAAAAATGTCACAGTGTTTTTGGCTCCTAGCGTGGTGAGTGATAGAATGAACAGATGCTTGTAAACTGTGAAATTAAAAACCATACCAGTGAAATGGACAGCAAAGTGATGCACAAATACCATGACTTTACTCATTTTTTTTTTTACTCTAGTTAAAAGGAAAAAAATACTGGAAGAATCTATCTGCATGTTTTTTTTTTATTTGTTCTCTTGTGTTCCCAGCTTTCATTATTGCAGGAGAAGTTGCAGGCTGAGCTTCATGATGATGCCATAGTGATAGCAGGTCGTTTTCCCTTCCCTGACTGGACACCCTGCAGGATTGAGGGTCATGGTGTGGACAGAGCCTGGGCATATAGCATGCAAGCTCAAAGACAGCCAAAATGACAAGCTCACAGTCACAGAGAGTGGCAGTGAACTGAGGAGATCCACTTTAAGTTTCATGGAAGTTTTAGTCTTTTGCACTCTTGAATGATAACCTGGTTTTATACTTCATATCATGAACTTACTGGTCAAAACTGTAAGTATATTTCAATATTGCCAACATATTCAACTGACAACCTTTTGATGACCTATGTGAGAGAAGGCAGTTCTCAGCAAACATGAACATTTATATACAAATACTCTTTTATACCATTTTTAAGGGGTAGATTCTTTCATTTGTCATCAATGTTTTTATCAGAAATGCCTGAGCAACAGGTTCTGTTAAATAAATTAAATAAATAAATTAAAAGAAAACGTCGCCTTTGCCTCAAGAACACTGTAAATTTTGGGAGATGTTTTTAAATGTTACATCATCTGTTGTTTTTTGTGTGCGCACCACAACAGAATATTATTTTATATTTTAAACGTTCTTGTCATCATTATTATTAGTTAATATTTCTTACACAGGCCTACGTATAATTAAAGAAATTTTAGACTCCCATCGAGCTGCTAGTTCTCTACAAATACCAGGAATAAAAATTTAAAAATGCTTGTCAGTGATGGTCTGTCTTGGGTATTTTCTCCCAATCTAATAAACAGATTGTAACACTAATATGAACAATGTGGGGTCCATAGTGTATAAAGGGTGCATACAGTAACAACAGTATCACAATGTACATTACATCCCAATAAGACTTACTTACCTCTGTACAGATACTATATCCATGTATGTGTTTACTGTGTTGTAAATGATTCTACAATAACTTTGTTTTGGACTGTTGAATTTTCTTTGATTCTCTTGAATTTTACCTTACTGTGATGTTCTATAAAAGTCATTGCTGCAATCTATACTATAAATTGCTTACTCTCACAATCCAAAATGTGCTGGACACTTCATTTGTCACCATCTGAGGTAATGTGTGTTTCATCTTGGCTTACACTGAGAGGTGGTGCAGGTGAATAATGGCCCTAACAAACCAAGCAATATTGATTTGAAAAAATATGTTGTTGTTGTAAGCAGCCACAGAGTCTGCTTAT
The DNA here is from genome assembly GCA_028564955.1 of Terapon puta. NCBI lineage: Eukaryota > Metazoa > Chordata > Actinopteri > Centrarchiformes > Terapontidae > Terapon > Terapon puta. The sequence goes on from JAOXYL010000045.1 coordinate 13,220,800, forward strand.
AATGAATATTTGAAACACTGCATTCATGACACATGGATAGTTGTTGATGGCATCTTGTGTTTTCTATTCATGCAACCCAGCTGTATTCTTTGTTTCTGTGTTGGCTAATCATATTCTAAACATTTGTATTAAATTATATATCAGATGAGCATTTTACATTATCCTCTCAGGGCTTGGAAGAAATAACATGGAATAAACCTTTTAACTAATCTGTGTTTCTTGCCAGGTGATTCCAACTTATTTTTGAAGTTGCACACTGAAGCTCAGTATTGCTCACAACCCCTTTTTCTATCTTAATAATCAACACCAAATTAATTGCCACGTGGGTTTTCACATACTGGGAAATTGTCTTGGTATGATGGTCCTTAACAATAAACACAGTCAGTAGAGACAAGGTGAAAGTGCTGCAATTCTGAATCATTGGTTGAATGTAAAATTGAAAATAACGTGGGTAAAAAGTCAAATGAAGATGTTCACGTATGCAATATTTGTTATTTAAATGGAAGAACTGTGCAGGAATGTGCAAAAGTCCCCAGTATTTAAGTGGGTCAGATAATAGTGGATATTTGCAAAGTGCAAAGACAGAGCCCGAATCATCTTCAAGGCAAAGTGCTGATGTTTGAAAGCTATGACCGGAGATTGTGCTTTTATTATTGTGACTTGACACCAGCTCGGTTTGGGTTGGCTGATTTCTGCAGCCGAAGAGGAAGTTGCGAAGCAGACCCTGTAACCAGCCAGCTAGCTGCACTCTTGAGCCGCCCTAAAGCACTGAAAGGGGGAATAACAGGAACAAGCGCGCACATTTTTTACACATTTAGTGCTTTTACAAAATTGTCAGATGTGTAACTTAGGCGTGCACTCCCGCCTGCTGTGAATTTACAAACGGTGAAACCCAAGTTGTCGTGACCAACAGGAGGCATGTCACCGCCTGACAGCTAACACAGCTAACGACAGGGATGATGCCTTCATCCGTCTAGAAAAAAAAGCTAAAGTGTTAGCAACCTAGCCTCGAAAACGCTCAACACAGACAGGTAATTGACGCCGCACATCTCCTCCGGTGTCAGATGTGCCACAGAAGAAAAGGAGATTTCTGCATTTAACTTGGTGATAAACGCGGCTATGCGGCGATGCGGCTAAGCTACCAGGTCGAGGTAGCTGATTCAACGTTATGTGCTCGGTAGTCGCGTTTAATCGGAGCAAGGTAAAAACAACCCGGTGCTTAGTGCTTGTTATAGTGAGCAAAGTCGACGACAACAACATTTGCTAGGTGTGTGTCTGTGTGTGTGAGCATGGTGAGTCCTGCCAGCAGCACCTCAGCTAATGTTAGCCGCAGAACAGGCTAGCTGGGTGGCTAATGTTGGCTTGTTACTGTAATTAATCCGAGACTAAGTGAACCGAGGAAAAAGCACCGGAGCCTGCCAAACATGGTGAGTGTGATTTATTTTAATTATTCTTCTCAAAGGTGTGCAATTCACTGAGCTTTTTTTCACGCTGTCTTCCTGTCCGGTGTGCTAGCAGCTAACGTGGTGCATGAGCCTTTGATTCGTTGTGCATTTTGAACAGGAAGGACCTTCAGATGTGTTTTAATGGTGTTCAATAAAACGTCCTCACATGTAGGTGACCGTGTGTGGCTTCATGCATTAAGGCCCGACGTGTGTGCGTGTTTGTGTCCGAGGTCGTATAACGGTATTTGACGAGATGTGACAGCTCGCTGAGCCATTTCACGGTGCAAGACGCCCATCTTGCAAAACCGAATTTTTTTCTGAGAGTCTCGGCAAGTTGTGGCTCATTTGAGGAATTCAGACCCGCCTGCCACAGGAGCTGCCCTTTTAAAAAATCTCTATTTGCCATCTTGTTTTTCTTTTCTTTTTTTCTTTCTTTATTTGCTAGGCAGGGCCCTACTTCCTCCACCTGTCAAAGCCTGGTACTACATTTAATGGCACAAGTGATTTGTTTTAATTGCAACTTGATTTGGATGGCAAGACTGGGATTGACATGCAACCCCTGTTGAGATACGAAGCCGAGTTTTGTCGTCCTATGCCCATACTGACACATCGATCAGTGACATGTGCGGTGACCAACTATAGTTGTGTGACATGTGAAGATATGTTTTCAGCTGACCCGCCTGATGGTGCAGACGCCTGCAGGCACATACTTATAAAAGGTCTCCTCTTTAAGTCAGTCAGCAGGGCCACATGTTGGAGGGCTGTACAAAGAAACTTTGTTAACAAATAAAAGAGCATAGTGAATGCTCAGATATATTGACAAGACACTTGAGTGGCAGTGCGTTTGTTTTCTTCACTGTGAACAGGTTTTTCCGAGGCTCGTCATCGATCTGCTGTGCACGTTTACTGCATGATTTGCACCACGCTGAATTTCACCTGTCAAATGAACAGATGTCGGGCCAAGTGTGATTCTTTTCACGCCACTGAGTAGATGATTATGACAAAAATACAGCATTCAGTGGCTTGCATTATCCATGTCGTGAAACAGATCGTCTTAATGTGCATTTTGTTCTTACCTGTACCTTTCATTACCCTCCAGGCGTCGGAGGAGGCATCGCTGCGTGCGCTGGAGAGCCTTATGACGGAGTTCTTTCACAGCTGCACGACCAACGAGCGAAAGCGAGAAATAGGTACGTTTAACTTTACACACTTACGGTTACAAATTAGAAGCAAGGGATTTTAAGGTTTGTGTTTCCACCCAGCTGGTTTGTAGTGGAGGCAACATCAGTCTTTACACTAAAACCACAAAGAGGGGAAAAATGTAAAAGTGACGTCTTCCAAATTCTTGTAACAGTTGGCACATAAGTATCAAATGCGAGTCTTTAATCCTCAGTATAATTCACTGTATGCTGGAAAATAGTGTCTCTGAAAGGTGTTTGATGTGACCTGAATTTTTTTCCCTCTATCAGATGTGTTTTTTTGCTCTGCCTTTTATACTCTTCCTGTGTTGTGACGCATTACTTTCAGTCTGTCTGCGAGTGAAGTACTACTTTGTCAAGTACCTTTGTCAGAGATCAAACCTACTTCCTTTTTTCTGCAGAAGAGCTGCTGAATAACTTTGCACAGCAGACTGGAGCGTGGCGCCACTGCCTGTTCTTCCTCTCCAATACTCGGAATGAGTATGTAATGATGTACAGCCTCACAGTATTTGAAGTAAGTCCTGTAGGTGGAAGATGCATGTTCTCAGTTCATAGGGCTGTCTGGTGCCTTCTTCTCTTTTTTATGAAAATAAGACAGTACGCAGAGAAAAAAATAGTTTTATTTTCATTGTTCTTTAAAGGCTTTTAGAATTTGTTACTTTTTTCATGATTCCTCATTTCTTTAATTCTGCAAAAAATAAAACACACATGAATTTTATAAAATACTGAACACACTATGATCCCTAATGAGACCTTCCTTGATGTATATCTGAGAACTGTATTCTAGTTAGGTGTTAAATTCATAGCGGAAGGTGAGTTAGGATTTTTTTTTTCACTATATATATTTTCTCAGTGAATCATCATTTGGACTAATAACTGATTACACAGGTCATTAATTTATAGTCTCCTCCAGACACAGCTTTGTCAGATCATTCTTTCCTTTTACTTTCAGAACCTGGTGAACAAGATGTGGATCGGTGTTGCATCACAAGACAAGATGGAGATTCGCAGCTGTCTGCCCAAACTCCTCCTTGCCCAGCACAAATCTGTGCCCTATTTCATCCGTAACAAACTTTGTAAAGTGATTGTGGACATTGGTCGCCAGGACTGGCCAATGTTCTACCATGATTTCTTTACAAACACTCTTCAGGTAAGCCCTGCTGGTGTCATTTTTGCTATTAAAGTGTTTAGTTTGAGTTGTGATTATCAGTAACTGAGTGGCTGATATGTTCTCAAATATTTAAGAAAAGTTGACGAAGACACAGAAATTATATTAGAATAGTATGCCAATCAGAAAATAGACACCATATAATAGCCTCTATTATCCTGAACATGTGTTATTTTATAATGGGAAAAAGATCTCTCCCCTCTATGGCTATTGTTGAAATGTCAAAAATATTCAAACTGGATTTCGGGTTTACTTTCTTTTTTTATTTAACTCTGCATATTTGGAACAATGTATTCTAGTGTTGGCTGTCTATAAAAAGTTAAGAAGTTATTGTTACGAGGATGTGGCTGGACTTTCAGAAGCTATATTATGGCTGGCCCACAAAGCATTTGCTAAACATGTTGTTAAAGTCCTGCAACATTATATTGTGGCTTAGCAAATTGGTTAGACTATTTTTATAGAGCACAGTGTTTAAAAAGAAATGTGCTGTTTTCAGTCATTGAGTTATCAAAGAGGAACGGAATCAGTTGCGCTTTGTTCAAATGTTAAAATGCAAGGGATAAATGAAAAATAAATGGTAAACAGTAGATGAAATAACCTCCAGGGTTTTCCCATGAAGTGGTTCAGTAAAGTTGAGAAGTCTTTACTTCTCAACATTGTTGTATCTTGACAACCTAAACAGCCATACCTATTGTCTATATTGTATTAACATTAATGGTTCCTTTCATAAAAGCATATTAATAATATGTCATGGTAGCAGAGATGGTCTTTATTTCAGAGGATTTCGCCCAACTCTGTTATAAAACACTGAACTGTCAACCAACTCTCATCTATTAGTAACTTTCTTGCATGAAATGGTCTACTTGTATTTAGTGGGCAGAATCCAGTAACCTGTGTCTTTATTTGTCCTTTATTTGTGCACTGCAGTTGATCCAGTCCCCAGCTCTGGCACCACTGGGGTTAGTGATGTTAAAAACCACATCAGAGGAGCTTGCGTGTCCTCGGGAAGACCTGAGTGTCGCCAGAAAAGAGGAACTGCGCAAACTGCTGCAGGAGCAGGTACCGACGGTGCTTGGACTGTTGACAGGTAAGGACAACATTTAATATGCAGAGGGATTTCCTAATGCAAATAGTAGATGTATGACATACACCCACGTGCGTACATACACTTTGTGTACTATGTTGAAGTCTGGGTTGGTTAACAGATACTCTGTATGAGATTGTGTTATGTGCCACTTTGCAAGGGATGTAAATGACTATTTTCAGACTGATGCACATGTACAGGACTGTTATTTGAATTGGATATAAAACCTCTTAAGGTGCAACCAATGAGTGACCTTTTAAATCTGCCAAAGATTAGTCAGGCTGCCAGTCTGCCCTCAGTATATGTGAATAACATGGGTTCTTGTCATTTCCTGCTTTGCAGGTATCCTAGAGACCTACTGGGACAAGCACAGTATCATAGCCTCAACCCCTCCTCCTTCACCCACCTCGGGGGAAAGTGGTGAGTGAATTGTCCTCAAGTTACATAAAAGCAAAGACTTGTTGGTTTTGTGGTGACTTTAACTACAGAAAGCATTATATTGGTTTCTTGCTGTGCATTAACTAGACCATTTTCTGTCTCCTCAACCATCCAGTGGAACTCCTGGGTAATTTGTTTCAGGGCAGTCAATACTCAAAGCTGCTTTGCCAGCCCATGGCAGCATTGGACAATGAGAGTCAGCAGCTCTGTTGTCTGGTTCTGGAGTGTTTGGCTCACCTGTTCAGCTGGATCCCTCTGTCTACAAGCATCACACCCACCCTGCTGGCATCCATTTTCCATTTTGCACGTTTTGGTTGTGATATTCGGACAAAGGCCAAAACAGGATCTTTCATCTCCTCCAACTCCTCCTCTTCTAATGGGCAACTTAATCCTGGGACACTGCCACCAACATCAAATGGAGGAGGGAGGAACGTACAGCAGAGTGAGGGCAGCAAGGTGGATCGTGCCCGACTTGGTGTACTCGCCATGACCTGTGTCAATGAGCTAGTGTCAAAGAACTGTGTGCCAATGGATTTTGAGGAATACCTGCTGCGCATGTTCCAGCAGACCTTCTTCCTCCTGCAGAGGCTGACACGAGAGAATAATGCTCATACAGTCAAGAGCCGCTTACAAGATCTTGATGAGAGGTATGTAAACTTAATAATATGACTTATTATGAAACACGTCAGTACTGGTGTCAACACCTTTTTGAAAATATATAATTATATATTTTATGCATTGAAAACTGCTCAACACACCATTTCCTGTTTAAGATGCGCCTCTCCAAGGTGATAATGAGATAGAGGCGACAAGTTGGGACTCTTCTACGTCATAAAATGCAATGCTAAACACTCCTCAGTGCCCAATGTGGGAGCCTGTGGACCTGCATATATTCAAAAAACACCCCGATCGAGACTTAGCATGGTAATTTCAGAACTTAATTACTTAACTTATTGAAATATTTGCTAACATTAGATCTCTTCCATAACATCAGTTTATGTTATGTTACCACTCCGAGATTCATTAGTAATAGTGGAGGAATAGTGCAACATATTCCACACACACAGCAGCCGCTCAGTCCTCATACAGCTCATACAGATGCCACAGAAATGGCAGGTACTGTGTCATTTTGTTTGGTGAATCCTGTGAAGGGATGTCACTGAGCAACTCTTAATTCACACATCCACCCCCCTTTCTCAGCCTCTCTCTAGCCTCTTTCGAACTTAAACTGCAAACAAAGGTTATCTCAGACCTGAGTGTGAAGTTACACTTAAATCATCTCACCTCATCTGTGACATCCAAGTCAATATCAAATAAACTCCATCATTGTCCCTTGTTAATATGGAAATAAATGTTGGCACCCAGCCTTCGTTTAAGAAATAAAGTTATCAATCACCGTGATCTGTGATGTAACCTCAGACTACGTGATATTTGTTAAAGGTCTATTGTTTGTTTTTGTTAATACTGTCTCTTTCATTTTGCAGTTACTTGGAAAAGTTCACAGATTTCCTGCGGCTGTTTGTCAGTGTTCACTTGCGGCGGATTGAGTCCAGTCCTCAGTTCCCAATTGTAGAATTTCTTGCCCTGCTTTTCAAGTACACCTTTAACCAGGTAATCATCATTTTATCAAACAGTCATTTGTTTGTGCAGAACTCTACAGGCTGTCGAATCAGGTTTTACTGACAAATTATAAAAGACTTCCCATTCTGTTTTTTTTCCTCAGCCTACCCATGAAGGCTACTTTGCCTGTTTGGATATATGGAGTGTGTTTTTGGATTTTCTGACAACCAAAATCAAAAGCAGACTCGCTGACAGAGAAAGTGTTCTAAATAGGTAAGCTGCCCAGAAAATCTTGTATCCCTTTTAAACCATTTAAAGTGTATTCTGAAACATCCAGCAATATAAATTCCTGCTTTTTTTTTGCTTTTGCTTAAAATGTGCTCTTTAAATCTATTTATTTATGGCTGGACAGGTACAAAGATGCCTTAGTTCTTCTGCTAAGGGAAGTTCTGAATCGCATACAGTTCAGATACAATCAGGCCCAGTTAGAAGAACTGGATGATGAGAATCTGGACGATGATGTAAGAACAATTTAAATATATTTCTCACAGTTTCACTTTCAGTCAGTTTCACCTTTCTACTTAATGCTGTTTGTACTATGAAGGTCTTGCAAACACAAACACATGATTTAAGTTTATTTAATCATGACTATAATAACTCCTAGAAGATAGAATACATACATTAGAAATGTATTTTCTTCACTTCAAAGTCTGAATGTTCACCTTTATTTGGTAACTATAGCAACAGACTGAGTGGCAAAGGTACCTGCGTCAGAGTCTGGAGGTGGTTGCCAAGGTGATGGAGCTACTCCCATCCCATGCATTCTCTACTTTGGTAAGAGATCATTGTTGATGTCATCTTGATTTTTTTAAAAAGGTTTTTACTTTAACATTTCAACACATCAGTACATTAATGTTTCAGTATAAAATGTTTACATTGATTTTTCCCCCAGGATTGGGCACATTCCTGTTTTTTTGCCAGACTGGCTATACACGAGAAAATACAGTGCTTACATAGATCCCATGTTGTGGGTCACTGAATTAAGGAGACTCTTATTTGCTTATTTACTACATTGGTGTGATTATAAAATAAAGCTGACAAACAAATAAAAGTAATAAATAAAAAGGATAGTAAAAGAACTATATCACAATACTTTTTTGTAAAAAGTCAGAAGGTGGTTCAGTCAGTAGAACGCGCGTCCATGTGCGAGACTGTGAGTCTCACTACAGCGGTCCAGGGTTCAATTCGTCCAATTCTGCTGCATGTCGCTCCCTCTCTCTCCCCCACCTTTCCTGTCATTCTTCAGCAGTACTATTGCTAAAATAATAAAGGGGTAAAACCCACCAAAAAAAGTCAGAATTCATGCTTTTTCTTGACCTGAGCAATCACCAGTGAAGCAAACAGAACAAAGAGTTAAACCGGCCACAAACACACACAACATGTCTCAATATGAGAAAATAATATATTAGTTTAAACATTTTTAACCAGTAGTAGACGTTAAATCTGTTTGACCAAGTTGAAACACAATGGATGTGTAAAATGTTGAATCGTATTGACATTGGTGTTGTAGGTTTGATTCAACATGTCAGACTAGAACAGGGCACATATCAGGAGATGTTTAGTAACAAGCTGTATCTTTTATTTATTTAGTCCATAATACAGAAATTTAACTGTGTTAACTATCATATTGGTTGGGTCATTATGTCTTTGTTTCTGAGGTTATAATACTGTGTTTGTCTTTGTCCTTATTTATTTTCTCCCTCAAGTTTCCAGTCCTCCAAGAAAATCTGGATGTATACATGGGTTTGCAGCAGTTTATTGTCACCACTGGCACAAGTGAGTAAACTTCGCTTTATTTTTCACATCTATTCTTGTCTCACCTTCTGTCTTTTGTTTTGGGTGCAGTTGTGTTTGGGCAACACAAATTCAGTATAGTAAAACATTCAGAATCACATGTTTTGATGTCCTTTTTTCAGGTCGGAGGCTCAACATCTCTGCAGAGAATGACTGCCGTCGACTTCACTGTTCTCTCAGGGACCTCAGCTCTCTACTTCAAGCTGTCGGGCGCTTGGCTGAGCATTTCATTGGGGAGATTTTTGCTGCACGTTTCAGTGATGCTCTGGCCGTGGTGGAGAGGTTAGTGCAAATATAAATATTAAAAAGTCATTCACTGGCTTCACAGCAGCCTGTGTTCACATGCGCTGGAATATCTTAAAATTAAAAGAATGATCTCAGAATCATTATATGTTATTCATGTTTGCCTTTGGTGTCATAATTCACAGCTTTTGACATTTATCTGTAGAAATTCATATAGAAGATGTAACGTCACAACTCATTTACTTAACAGTGTCTTCTGCACTGAGTTGCAAACATTTTATGAACTTAAAGCTCCAAACTTGATGAAGTAATTATCCTGCCTGTAAGCATTTATTTTTCTGGACTTTTGGTCAGAAGAGCTACAGGGCTCTTCTGTAGGAGAACACAGTTGTGGTGGGGCACAGTGACGCTCACACTGGTGTCTTGTTTTTTTTAGAAATAAACTGAAATACTCAGATGTGCAAAATGTAAGCTTAAGGGCCGGCTTATTTATTCATTCTCTTCAGCATAATTACCATGTTTTTGTATAATGAAATCCAAAAGAAACTACTCAATAGCTTAAAAGGTGACCGGTTTGCATCTCTAATT
>JAOXYL010000045.1:13239459-13249635 GCA_028564955.1 Terapon puta
GTTTTTTTTTAATGCCATGTGCACAACAATTACATGGAGCTGGAAATGAAATTCGTGAGTCACAGGCTCCCTTTAAGGCCCAGACACAGGCAAGAAAGTACATTTAAAACCATAACTTGATAATACTAAAGTAATAGAGTGTAGATCTAAAATATAGATAATACAACTCAAATAAATCATATAACTTAATAGAAATATACAATGGAGTACAGATAACACTGTTGGCTGTTTGTGTGTGACTATTATGACGTGCAGATGGTGGAAAACAGTACTGATGGTGCAACTTAAGAGGACTTTTGAAGTCTAATGTGTGTAGTAGATGTGACATTGGGTCAATATTTGTCCTCCTCCCTGTGGAGTTACTAATACCGGCAGTGTGTTAGTGGAGCTACAGGAGTTAGCAGACATTGTGCCCTGTCCTGTCCCACCAGGTCTCCCGGGTCTGAGGGAGCAGACCCTCATAGCCGTGAAGCCAGATGGAGTTCAGCGCCGTCTTGTCGGACAAATCATCCAGCGCTTTGAGCAGCGGGGCTTCAAGCTGGTGGGCATGAAGATGCTGCAGGTCTGGAGCATCTGAAATAAAACACATGTGTTTGTGTGATTGTCTGTTGAATTTTTAACAGTAGCTGTCTCTGTTGCGAAAGGTGTCTGAGGATCTTCTGTCTCAGCACTACAGTGAACTGAGGACTAAACCCTTCTACCCCAGGCTGCTGCACTACATGACCTCAGGGCCCGTGGTTGCCATGGTGAGGCCTCCTCTTTATGCTTCCTTGTAACTTGTTCCTGTATTTGACATTATTATTTGCATTAGGTTGTAGTATTGCCTGAAAATATTGTATAAAAAGTATTCTGTTGGGGTTTAAACTTGGCACAAATCTGCAAAAGCCTTGTCCATGTTACTTTTTTGTTTTACTTTTATTTATTTCTTTAGGTGTGGGAAGGGCACCAAGTGGTTGAGACATCGCGTACGATGGTAGGACACACTAATCCAGCTAAGGCACAGCCAGGCACAGTCAGGGGAGATTTCAGCTTTCACGTTAGCAGGTAACATGATATCATTTAATCAAAGTACAGTTTCAAAATTAAACAAAAAACACATGAAGCCACTGCACGAAAATAATGATGTGTGTTGGCCATTTGAAGGAACGTGATTCATGCCAGTGATTCTTTGGAGGGGGCACAGAGGGAGATCCAGCTGTGGTTTCAGAAAAAGGAGCTCCTGAACTGGGACTGCTGTGACAAGACCAACACCTGCGAGCTGTGAGGACACCGAGGTTCAAAAGCAGCAAGAGGCAGTAGTGCTGCCTCTTCTCCTGCTATTCAAAGGTGAAGCGACTGAAAAAAAGATGAGTCATTTTCAATGTTCCTACCAAATAATTTACCTCAATAAGTGCAGTTACAACTTTTTTTTTTTTAGGAAATGTGTTTTTTATACTCTAAACTACATCAGTGACACTGCACAAATACTCACTTAGCTGTTACATGTTTAATTGAGCAGCCATAAAAGGAGTAATTTGCCTTTGTTCTCAGGATAAACCTTGTGTAGTATAATTTGTCATTCGTCATTTGTTGTTCATGCACAATTTAATCAATGTGTGTGAAACACTGAGCTGCAGTTTGGAGCCAAAGTGGATTAACTCATGAACTTATTTACGGCTGAAATATTTCAACTGCATGTGTCTCAAAGCAATTATAAAATGAGAATACATCCCACCATCATCTGTTATGTCAAATTCCTTCTGACTTAAAGCTTCATTTAATGTTCTTGTTTATTTTAGACATTTTGGCTTTCATTTCTAAATCAAAGCGAAGAATAATGTAAATAGCTGGTGATCTACTTTATCTAAAGAAACCTGTATTAGGTTACAGGTTACTTTGTGAAAGATATAAAACTATATATACATAAAGAAAATCATAACACAACAAAAACTAAATAAGACCTTTCTTCTTTTGACATTTTTACCATCCATACAGTGAAGATTTTCAGATTTTCAGCTCTTGCAGCTGCTCTGCTGATCACAAACAGCATCAGTAGGATAATAATTCACAAATCCTTCTTCATCACAGAGAGAACAAATTAGATCAACGTACCCTCTTTGGAAACACTTAAATAATTATATAACTTATTTAAACAAAGCATTGCTGTAATATAACATAATATGATATGACATATACAAAGTAAAATGCTGTATTTAATTTTTGACAGATGATATGATGTTGTGTTGGGTTTTTTTTCTTTTTGATAATAAATGCAAGACTTGAAAGTGCTGAAGTTGTTTAGTTAATGTACTAGAACTACAAACTGTAAATTTTCACATTTGAAATCATTAATAATCCTCCTACCTCTGTTTTAAACCACTGTGGAGCAGACAAAAGTAAATCAGCTTCAAGGCAAACACAAAACCTCTGAAAATATCTGAAATGTGAACAGTGTTATGTAATTGACACTAAATCATTGTTAACATTAGAACATTTGTCCTTGGGTGAATGTTATTTGTGAAATGTACTGGTGCTGTCAATGTAAAATTGTTCTGAAATAACATGTTGTGCTCTGCTTGCTGGTTTACCTCCACCTATTAGTGAACACGGGAATTATTCAGATCTCATGTACAGTACATTGATATCTTCACTGTCTCTTGCTTTTTTAAATTCCTCATTTGTAAAGTACTCAAGTCATTTGTTCAGCAGCATAGCTTGTCTGTATCAGAATATGGAAAGTAGGACTGCAGTAAATTCTTAGTTACGAAACAAAATACACTTAATGTTTCCTTCAATCCAATGCATGTGCTGTGCTGTACATTATATCATGACATGGTCCATAAATTAAGTTACTGTGAAAAATACAGAAACAGAAGACACTTTAGTCACCAAAATGAAATGAAATGAAAATGTGTATTTATAAGATACGTTTAATGTGATATTTTGGTCTGAAACAGCATCTTGTGCAATAAGCAACATTTTCTTAACACAGGCTCATGTGGAAACAAAAACATGAAATATTTGACTGCTCTATGGAGTCACAGTCAATGTAAAGAATGCATATCTCCTATTTTCTAAAGCTCTAAAAAACGATTCAGTCTATTGTTTAACAAATCAAGCTAATCATCAGTATGTGATTAAGTTTTTTGTACTGCAAATGAGTTTATTTTCATGTTTCAGATATTTCTAAAACGAAGGATAATAGAAATATTTTAAGTATTAAAAAAGAATACCAAATGGCGTGAATAACTTTAGTTAACACTAACAAAAAGCTTATGTTTAATATCACTCTGTCTTAAAAAGATGTAAAAATAAAAAATGGTCTCGTGATCAATCAAGCCTTGATGAGTGAACATCTAAAGCAGATTGTCTTTGATGATGATGCTCCCATAATATGTAGCACATAAGACATTTAACAGCATATATGATTAAAAAAGTTTTAAATCCATCTGCAACGTCACTCTGTGCGTGTGTGTGTGTGTGTGTGTGTATACAGCACTACATTTATCTGCACTGATCTTTATGCTTCATCTGTATACGTGGCCGTTTGAAGGCTTCATCACATAACATCACTCCCTGATCTCAGGTCAATCTTGAGCTTCTGCTTCTCCATCACAGTCTCTAGTTCTGTGGCTTTGCGCACATCCTGTGGAGGGCAAAAGGCAAACTGTCATTTAACAGCACAAATTATTCACAGGACTTAAGTTTATGTTAAAACACAGGACTTAAATTTACGTTAAAACACACGTCTGAAGATTTTATAAAAACATAATCAACAAATGAAGAACTGCAAATACTGAGGTTTCGAGGAGCTAACAAGAGTTGAAATTGAAAGGTAAATAATCTTCAATGTAGGTCAGTAGCAATGTGGTAAATGATGTAAGTCTGTGCATAAGCCAAGGCTGAGTAAACAGCCAGGTAAGGACAAACAGACCTGGGCAAAGCCATACAAACATAAACATGCACACAAAGTACATCCAGAAAAAAACTGTGTACAGACCTCTAGCAGGGCCTTCTGTACCATAATCTGGCTGTAAACTCTTGCACCTTCCTCTGGTGACACCTCACAGAGCTCCTGTTTATTCAGTGAAAACAGCTGCGCCCCAGTTAAAACGCCCAGACTCTGAACCGTCCTAAGGGAAAGGGAAACAACAACAAATCAGTGTCTGTTCACCTCCAGAGAGCTTCAGCCATAACATGGATATAAGTGTCTTTATCAAAAAGAAGAATCCATTTTTTTAAAGAACTGGAACAGGTGGGTCAGAGGTTCACATGAGGCCTGAATCCTGGTGCAGCAGACCCCTGGTTCGAATCCCCTGCTTGCTGCTTGAAGGTTGGCAGGGAGGGCATTTTGACATTTGGGGGCGCTGTTGTGCACTAAACAAAATTAAGGAGTGGACTTTTGATGGGTGTGCCTGAACAGTGGAGATGCTCTGATTTATTTAACTTTTCTCAAATCATTCTTCAAATCCACAGCTCCCAAGTGTCTGTGATAAATATATACCTCACCTCTACTTGGCCAATAAAATGTATTTTCTCTTAAAATTTATGGTATAGAGACAGTTTTCATTTGGTGTAACATTAAAGTCATTCAACAAATTAAAAGAATTTGAGCATAATGTGGACAATTACATTATTGTAGTAAATCATTAGTAATACAAATGTATAGATGGAATTTGACCTGTCATTAGATATTAAGGAATATCAAAATCCACTTTGGATTTTGAGGCTATAAATGTACTCAGGAAGTTCTAGCTTGTGAGCTGGTGTTTGCTCCAGCAGTGCACACTCACGGCTGACTGAAGCCCTTAGCGGAGAGCCAGGCCTCCACCTCAGCAGACGATGAGTGGTAGTTCAGGGGAGCAGAAGTGTCAGCTGTGCGGGGGACAACCAGTGGACGGGCTGAGCCTCTTCTCCCAGCTAGTCGCTGAAGAAGCTCATCATTCATTATCAGGACTGAAAATACAACACACACAAAACTTATTTTTGTCATACACATGCAGACCAAGAGGGGGGACTCGAAGTTTGACGTTTTCTCCAATTTAAAGCACATTTTTACGCACAAAATATGTACGTGTTCATTCAATAACTTAACCTTTATCTACTTATTCATTTATGTTTGCTGTGTTCAGTCTTTAGAAAGTTGCCATGCCACTGGTTGAGTTTATGACTGCACGCTACACCCAGAGGCATGACAAAGGCCATTTCAACACCAGAAGTTCCTGGGATTCCGTATGCATGCGAATACATTTGGCTGATTTTCAGCCGGTGTGAGTACGTCACCTCGGTCACTGTCTTCTCCCTGCATTGTTGTAGATGGTAATACCATGCTCCGAGGTCGCACCGGGCTTGTAACAGTGGGACTGGTCGCAACTGGGCTTGATGGAGCATATGAGAAGTACTTTGTCGGAGGGAAAATGGGTGTCTTCTATTGTGGAAAAGTAGAAATGAACAGTTCTTACAATGTTTAAGGCACTGACACTGAAACAACTGCCTTTCATATGTGTGTTGCATCTGTGCTTGTACCTTCGACTCTCTGCGTACTACTGGGCTGTTTCTCCCAGTGTTGTTCAGGGCAGACAGAGGCTCCAGGATGTTAAACGGAACAAATCCAATCTGGTCAAAGCGATTCCGACATTTCCACCATCGCTTCGATGACTCAATTACCTGAGGAAAGATGATTCACAAATCAATCCAGTTTTGTGACATATTCTTGGAACATGTATTTTCACAGGTGGTTCACCACCTCTTACTCTAATCATGGGTATGTACCTCTAGTGTTTCTCCTTGTAGCACAGAGAGTTCGCTGCTGTTTCTAGCCACAAAGTCATAACTGCAGCAATAAAGTCTCTCACCCTCTGGTGGAAGCTCACTTCCTTCTCTGAAATATAAATGTTGTTTAAAACATGCAAAATGTAAAATATAAAAAGAAAAAGAAGAACTCTGAATAAATCTGTTATCAAATAATCCGAAACTCTGATTAGGGACACCAGAATGACTAAATAACCTGCAAACTGGCTTTGGTTAGGCCTGTTGATTACAGTCATTAGGGTTTTGGCTACCATTGTCACTTCTGCTATAAAACATAATAACTTAATAACAGCTTGTTCTATGACACTTTTATCAGTGTCTACAGACTTACACTTCATCAGTGCCTACACCAGGGCTCTCCACTGACAGCTGAGCTTGGTCCTGTAGAGCCTGTGCTGCCCTACTTTCCTTGAGAGCATCTTGTTTGTGCTGAGACTCGATGGGATCTTCCAGTTTGCCTGTTGAGTCATAGGCCTGCGGCTGCCACCCGTCCAGGAAGACAGGCGAGTATGGAGGAACAGACACACTGAGCTGTGAACTAAGAAAGAGGGCAAGAGGATCTTGTTTGAGCAAATGACACACTCACCAAACTAAGATTTGCACGCACACACACACACATAAACACACAAACCAGGATAAAGTCCAGTTGGGCCCTAATGAAGTCCACAGCTCTCTTTCCTCTTCAGTCAGATGCTCCTGGAGCAGCGAAACAGCACCACTGGTCATGGCAGGACTGACCACCGATGCACCTAACACTGGTCCTCCGGTGGTTTTCACCATCTGTGAAAGAGCAAGCCACCACAGTAAGTATCACATGGAGATATAAAGCAAAACAACCAAAAGAGACATTAGAAAGACTTACCAGTCTAAGAGGCACAAAGATGTGATGCATCAGCTCCGGTGCATCAGGCTGTGCAATGGAAGGCTTGAGACGGTCCTAAATAAACCAGCACACAAGGTTATTCACATCATTCCCAGTGGTTTCAGCAAAATGTATTTGTTGATTTCCAGTTACTCTGTGTTCCCTTATGACTTCACTTATCTCACCAGCAGACTGAGGGAGTATTTGATCTTCTGATAGATGTCCACAAATTCCTCCTCTGATGGAGGCAAAGCTTTCATGGTCAACAAATCATCTGTACACAGAAGAGCACAATCACTGTTAGAACCACAACAACTCAGCAGGACACATTATCACACCACCATCATTGTTGCTACACATGCACCGATTTTTAAACTTGATAAACTTTTGTTTATTCAGTGTTTCTGAATAATCCACAAAAATGTACAACACAATTCAAATAGTACATTTTTAACACGTAAAATAAAAGAATTGTGTAATAACAGAAATGCTGGGTAATGCTCAGTAAAGGTGTGGAGTGCTTGCTCTAGCTTGTTCCAGCCTACAAAACAATGCCAGGGGTAGTGACTAATAGAAATCCTGCCTTGTACTTCATTACATGCATTCATACATCCATTGCCTTTAGTCTTATCAAGGGTCACACCTATCCACATACAGTGACCAACACCCTGGTCATGTTGCCAGGACAAACACAGGGCAAAGACAGAAACAAACACTCAAACTCTCCGTCACACCAGCTGGTAATTTACTGTACCAGTGACGAGGAATCAGCAGCCCACAGTACAAAGATCAGTGTTAGGAACCAAACCTTCTTGTAGTTTTTTCTTTTAATATTCACGTCACAGTGTTACTGAAAATGACCTGAGGGGTATATGACTGGTGAATCTGAAATTAATTTAAATTTAAAAGAATGTGTAGACTGCAGACTACAAGAAGCCAGCATGACTCATTTACAGTCATCAAGGACCTCCAACTTTTCAAACTGTTCTCCTTTGCCTCCAGCTGATCTTCTCCAAACCCTCAAGCCTAAATCAAACATATCATCTGACCACAGATTACATATTGTCACTTGGGTCTGGTATTTCTTTTACTCTGACCGTCCTTGTTAAGTAATGACTACAGCCATTAGTGGATGAAGGACTAACTCTCACCATCTTGGTCCTGCTTCTTCTTGTTCTTCCTGCTGCTGCTTCTCTTCTTCTTCTTCCTTTGGTTGAGAACACTCTGCGCCTCAGCTGTCTGCTGCAAGCGTACCATGAATCGCTCCACATCGTCGAAGCAGTGGTTCAGAATCTCCTGATGAAGACATGCTACATGTTTTAGGCATTTACCAGAGCGCCTGACAAAAAGTGTTTCAAAGCAAAAACAGTTCATATTGCTGCTAATTAGTAAAACAATGTTCAGGGTATTTAACCTGAGTTGGACATTAATAAGTGGTGCATTGATATAATGTTTCATGTATCTTTCAAATGCATCAGTTCATTTGATAGATATGAACCAGGTTATATCGTGATCATTTTTATGATCCACCTTCCTATCCCTCGTCTCCAGCCATGTTTCTGTTTCCTCATATCTGTCTGTTGCCATTCTCCATCCTTCCACCAGATGCCATCGGACCTCCCAGATCCTCCCTACTGCCAGTCCCATCCCCCTGGCAATCACCTTCATTCCTCTCATTCCCTGCCTATCTCTCCCCATGCAACTCATCCCCACATCAGTCACTCACTACGTATATCAGCCCACATCCAAGACTTGTCAGTTCGTAAATATTTATTTGAACTCTTGTTATATGCATTTTCATCCCTGTCTACCTGCCTGTAAGTTAAAATGTACCACATCAACCTTGCCCTCTCCTATTCTGCTCTCCTTAATTATTAACAGTGACTGTCTTTAATAATAATAAAAAAGAATAAGGCCAATGTTGGAAAACCAACAGTTAGTTCTTAGTTGTAGTACTGAACACAGAAAATTAGCATCTGAAAAAATCTGAAATAATGTGTGTCTGAAGATTCTCAGCCACCCAGATTATAGTCTTTTCTCAGTCATGTCCTCTATTTATTCAAAATTTAAAATACTCCATAAATTGGCTTTTGGTGCTGCACTAAGCTTACCTTGAGACTTTATATTATCGGTATGCTAAATTTATATTTTTACATACTTAAGAATGTATAGACAAAGTTTCTGTCTCTATAGCTTTCTGCCGCGATTGTGCACAAATACAGTACATGGTTAGCTGATATAAATGTGATGGGACAACATACATTCTTTAAATTTCTTTGCACAGGTTATCTCCTTTGACTTTAAGACCTTATATAGATATTTTTTAAGCTTTATGAGTAAACTCATTTGACTTCACATATACACCTATGAAAATAACATCAAAATTATTTACCACTTCCCTCTCTGCATTCAGTGGAGATGTATGACTCGACTCCTCAATGGCACCATTCTCTAAGCAGAGGAAGAACAAAGACATTACAGCAAACTTGAATATAAAAACACCAAACGTACCATATTAGGTTGTAAGTTGCAGAAAAAAAACATCTACAGAGCATGAAACATCTTCACATTTCTATACACATATACATATTCATTAGGCAGATGGATACCTTTACTTGGAGCTGTGTATGTGGAAAGGCCAAAAGGAGGAGGCTGCTCTCCTGGGGTTATCATGACTCGGATGCCTGAATGCTTTCGAGGGAGCACAGGAGGTGGTGCAGACATCTGACAGATTGAAATCAGTACATACAACACGACTTAATGCTCAGCTACAAGAATATTAACATTTCCTAGTATTATCTCATTATTACATGATGTGAATCTATATATATCTTTTTTCTTAAATGTTGTCGTCAATCGTTTTACTTGGACAGTCTAGGTGTGTAAGGTGAACATTTTTGATAAACTTTGCCCAACTGATCAAAACAAATTCTTGACTTGACGTCACCCGTTGTTTAAAGAAATGATGAATGAGAGCTCGATATTGCCACATTCCAACATGCTGATTGTAAGAATGCAGAGTATTCTGCCGGCACACACGCAAGTTCGTTTGCATTTAACTGACACATACACACGACAGGAAAAACCACTGTCACCAGACGCGTGGTATGCAGCTGACACAACCACTAAAACTTGATAAAGAAACTACCAGCTGAGCATAAACGTCACTTCATCAAAAGGTGGTGAAATGCACAGACAAACTATGCAGCTTTTTACTTTGATGCCTCTTTTCTTCCACTTCCTGCCTTTGTTTGTATCATTCCTCCTCTACCAACACATTGATGAAACAGTGAATGTTGCATGAAATAAATACAATTTCTAAGTGCATAAACAAAAAAACGTTCATGCAAATACAAATGATGAAATAATCTAATGTGTCAAGATGAAATGAAGCTGTCTCAAATATCCCCTCTGACCAACATATTACTGAGGAAAGGCAATTGTCCGTCATGTGACAGGTGCACTAGGCTGTCTCTCTCTCTCTTAAACATACACACACACACACACACACACACACACACACA
>JAOXYL010000045.1:13284285-13301411 GCA_028564955.1 Terapon puta
GTGAGGGAGAAACAAGCACGTCACAGACTAGAGAAGTGAGGATGACAGACCAGAGGGTGGGGCATGGTCAGTGTGTGTGTGTGTGGGAGAGAGAGAAAGAGTGTGTGTGGAGCGAGAATAATGCAGTGCAAATGAGATTAAACTTTAAGAAGCACTTTAGATGGCTATATACTTCAGTTAAAGAACGTCATGTTTGAGCCTAATTTAACCAGCAGTGTTAATTTATAATAAGTAAATTATGCCACATTATTCAAATTCTACAAATATTTCATTTGGGTGATTTGTACTCTGATATGTTTCCCAGGAAGCAAAGATAAAGTCAAATTTCATAATCATCTCTTCATAATAAATTTATAATAATTTAATTCAATTTGAAAATATTCAACAGAAATCACAGGACTCTCATGTCTCATGTCTGCATGGGCGCTTTTATGAAGAACTCAAGGCATTGGTGCAGTTCCTCCTTGTGGTCACTGGACGGCACTAAACAGGCGATTCTAAGTCTCAAGTTTGTGCTTATTTGCCTCGACTCTGGTATGAGCATCTCGAGAGATGAAATTGACTTAAATCTGCTTGTTTTGACAACCTTTTAGTTGATATGGAGAGTTTACCACTAAATATTTGCACATTTTACCCATCCACCTCACATGAGCAACATCAGCATTCATTCAGATCTGTTGAACGTAAGTCCAGTGTTTACTCACTCTTTGCTCCGTGTTGGACCTCTACCAGAACTCCAAAAGGAAATATAGTTATTCACTTTATCTGATATATTGTTGGTTTTTCCCATTAAGAATACTTATTTGATAATACTAATAATACGAAAATAATTATCCCAAAACTAATATCAACATCACTGATTATGACTAAGCATCAGCTACTTATTTCACTGCAATGTTGTAGTCCTGCACTGTGGCCACTGGGGGGCAGTGAACGCTCATTGTGACAACACCCATGTACTCCACCTAATGTCAAGGTAGATACAATACCGGCAGACTTTCAAAATAAAACAATCAGAAGAGCTTTGTTCACCGCCAGGTGTGTAAATGCGGGTGGGCAAATATAGTTTGTCGTATAGTTGTTTACTCGAAAGCATTAGATAACATTATATAGATGAAAATAGTATTTTCGAGCGTGAATGCCCTTCTTCATCCTCATCAGTACTGAACTCTGCCCACCCAGAAAGCATCTGTCTGAGACAAGTTTCTCTCAAGCCGCGCCCAATTAGGGCCACTCCTATTTCTGATTGGGCGGTTATGTTATCAAAGGGCGGGGTCACAAGCCTAAACCTCATCATGATTGGTCTGTTGCGCCGTCTGTCCGCCTGCTGTCCGCTCATTGGTTGTTGACTGAGGGATTAACACGAAGACGCTCCGTTTACTATGAACCTCGATGGAGACTAAATAGGAACTCACACGGTTTTCAGGCTTTTAATTTATTTATAAGGCAAAATAAGATTTCCACCAGCGGCTTCGCGCGTCTGTAGTTCACACTTTGTGGCCTTGGTGAGAAAAACTAGTCACGGACGGGTGTTGGAAGTTTACCCGAGAGTGTTTTTTGAATGAGGAAATCGTCTCTGGCTAACGTTATGTAGCAAGCTAATCTCATTTATCCACTCCTCAAACTATCATTTCACAGGCTTTTATCAAACCCCACGCACAGGTAAGCACTTTTAAACTATTTCCACTTCTCCACCCTCTCATTCACACCGACTGTGTGCCTGTAAAGAGAAACAAAAGACGTCCGCGGACAGTAATGTTCAAATCTGGGTCAGCCTCTTCGCCATGTCGGTGCAGGGAGGAAGAGGACAGCCGGTCACATCTCCAAATGTTCACCTGATACTCAGCTAATCTCAGCTGCTACCTGCCTGCTCGCTCTTTTTCAGGTATGACGGAGTACAAGCTGGTGGTGGTCGGGGCAGGAGGTGTGGGGAAGAGCGCTCTCACCATCCAGCTCATCCAAAACCACTTCGTCGACGAGTATGATCCAACCATCGAGGTGAGAGGGGAGATCAGACACATGCATGCCATTTAAGACATCAATCTCCAGTTACCATACAATAGTTCAGCTTTAGTCTGAACTGTTAAGCCACATGTGAACGCTGACTGAATGACAACGTTACCGTCACTGTTTAAATTGTGAAGCTTGTTTAGTTTCGTTTGTGAGGAGTTGTGCTCCTCTCCAAACAGGATTTTGGTGTCTTGCAAGTCGATGTGGGCTGGGCTCTTGCATGTGCATGAACTAACTCATAGAAACGTGTGAAAATACTCCATTACAAGGAAAAATCCTGGTAACCTGTGTACAAGTATAAAACAACAAAATACTCAGTGTAAAGTATTAATCATTCTACAAAATGTCATATAGTAAGTTGAATGACAAGCACTACATTTTTATTGTTGTTATTTTTATTCTTATTATTATTACTGTTGGTATTGATACACAAATACTTAAGATGCCTGTTAATGTAATTTAATGTCCCATTTTCCCTGCTTCGGTTAGTGAGGTTATCAGCCAACACCAGCCCGAGCTCCCCACAAACATACAGTGCCATCTGACGGCTGAAAAACCTGCCAGAACCTTATTAGAGTTTATTTAAACATTAAACGGCTCTACGGGAAGCCATAATTTGATTCAGATAATCCCCACTGGCGGTTGTTCTTGTTTCTCCCAAGTTGGTTGTCAGTCTCTGTTTTCCCACAGTGTTAAATGTGCCAAGTGGTGAGTGAGTCAGCAGCACACTATGTTGATGCCTTAAAAAATGTTCAGGTTTCTGCAAGTTCACTATAAAACATTCCTTTCAGCAAGGTCTTGTTGCTACATGACGCAGCACTTTAGGAAAAAAAAACACATTGTGATTAACATGATGCAATCCACTGTCTGATTTCTTGGCAGGCGTACTGCTTGTACCCTGTGTACTGCCTGCTTGATCACGTCAATGCTGCATGTTTCAGGATTCATACAGAAAACAGGTGGTGATCGATGGAGAGACCTGCCTGCTGGACATCCTGGACACTGCAGGTCAGGAGGAGTACAGCGCCATGAGGGACCAGTACATGAGGACAGGAGAGGGGTTCCTCTGTGTGTTTGCCATCAACAACACCAAGTCCTTTGAGGACGTTCACCTCTACAGGTACATGAGTAATAAAACACAACTGGAGAATGAGACGGTGCTGCAGAAGACTGACTAATAGTCTGTTACAGTCATGTGTGCTTAGCTTGGCACATGCAGTGATACAGCTGTGTACAGTGAACTGTGCAGGTTCAGCCAGTCTAGCACAATACAGGCTGCTTCCTCATGAGCAGGAACTGCACGTAATTAAAGTAAAGCCGTATCTGTCGTTCTTCAGGGCCAATTGCACACTCCTGTCTGGTTCTTAGTTTTTTAATAGATGGGAGAAAATTTAGTGTTGTAAAACTATATTCTATAGATGTGACACAGAAACACACAGCTAATGATTAAGTGATTATGTGAACAAAGTCATTAGCATTAGCAAATAATGCTGATATTCTGGTTGTGATGCATTGATCCGACATTGATCAGTGATTGTCTAATGCGTCTCTTCAGAGAGCAGATCAACAGGGTGAAGGACAGTGACAGTGTTCCCATGGTGCTGGTGGGTAATAAGAGCGACCTGAGTACCCGCACAGTGGAGACACGGCAGGCGCAGGAGCTGGCGCGAAGTTACGGAGTGCCCTTTGTTGAGACCTCTGCGAAAACCAGACAGGTACGGAGGAAAGACGGCTGCACTTAGTTAGCAGTACCTGAAATAAATAGAAAAATACCATTACATTTCAATTACATAAATATTAAAAATTAAATAACCATTAAATTAAATAAAAAAAATGAACTTTTTGCATGTGACAAAATGTCTTGCAGGGGGTGGAGGAAGCTTTCTATTCACTAGTACGGGAAATTAGAAGATATAAGGAGACAAACCGCAGCAACAAGAAGAGCAAGAAGAACACTCAGAGACGTTGTATAATACTATAGCAAACCACACATATACGTACATGCACAGACCAGCAGCATCCCTTCCAGCACTTGTTTCATGCTCCTCCCTCACACACGCTGCACCTCCTCTGGAGACGTCCAACACGGCTCCCAACAGGCAGCAGATGTGGCAAAATCCATTTTTATTGCCGTCACGGTGTCCACTTACAGTATGTTGTCACAAAAGATTGCCATTTATTCACCCACGGTGCAGTGTCCGTTTAACGCTGTGAATTTAGTTGGTTTGTTTAATTTTTGACCAAACAACTAGAAGTAGCAGGTTGTATTCTAGTTTAGTTTTTTGTTTTGTTTTCGTCTTTTTTGGCTTCTGTCACCATCTGTGCAAACTGTGGTAGAAAGAAAGATGAACCTAAATAAGAATCTGTAAAGATAATTTCTGTCTTTTTCTAACTGTAATTTGTCCGGCCAGTGTTTTTACAAATGGCTCAGACCCTGTTGACTGTTGAGGGGTCGAGGGTTCACAGTGGTGGGACACTGCACTTTGCACTGTCACATTCAAGTCCACAAAATTATTTTAGGACTTTGATTGCTCGGTGCCCATCTGACCTCAGTTCATCAGATTACATGGAAACAGTCTCATTAACATGGGCACAGTTGAAGATTTTGGCTTCCGGATGATTGGTCCAAATGTTTTGGAAGTTTAGGAGTATTTGCTGTTGCCCCCCTCCTTTCTTTCATAGGTTAGTGTGTCCTCTGGGGCTTGAAACACAATGGCAATATATAATTTTTTTTCTTACAAAGACCACACATCAATAAAAATGCTGTATTAGGATAGGATCACCACAGTAACAACGCCATAGCCTTGTGTTTCAGACTCTGAGGTGCACTTTATTCATTTCCTGTCATGTGTTGTAGAATTTAGGATTAGTTGGTGCCATTTTAAAAGTTTACTCAGGAATATAGTGTTTTATAAGGAACTGGGGAATGGCAGAGTTGGGTGAAAATGATTGGTTGAGATCTGGTGCTTGCGTGCCATCATTTCACACCATCATTAACTTGCTGTTTGTTCCGTGGTCGCACTGTACTCCAAAGTCCACTTTTAATGCAGTTTTTGTGCATGTCAGTCCCAGTGTTGGTGGTGGTTGCAGTTAAGTCACTGTGTCCAAGCACTATTCCTGCTACACCTTGCTCTACCAGAGCACAGTGTGCAGATATCTGTGCACATTTACACCACGCGATGCTGAAAGCAGCTCAGCTCTGCAGAACTGAGACACGGCGACGTGTCAGATCATCTGATGATACTTGATGCTGGATGATACGGATATCCTTTAGGGCATCAGTTTTTATAGCAGTGTTTTGTCTCCTTTGATAATTACTGTCATCCTAAATGTAACAGAAGTGTTGAATTTCTATTTTTGTAGCATTACAAACAGCTTTCCCCAGTTTAAAAAACATTACTGCATTAAGGAACTGCTGTCCACATATCTACTAAAATGTTTACGTTCGATGAGTTAACTCTAGTTGCATCCTGTTAACAGAAGTCAGTCCATCCATGAGGTATGCCTACTTGTGCTGTGGTGTTAAACCAGGAGCTTTCTCATTATCTGGATTTAATGTAGTTAAAATATGGAGTAATTTGTATCTGAACAAGTCTCTCACTGACGGCTATGTAAAATCTTTAATGCACTCTGCTGTAACGAACAAGTAAACGTCTTCAGCTTTTATGTCTCGTCTGTTTTGTCCATACAAGGTTTTTACAGGAAGGAATTTAAGAAATTAAATGTTTTGTTTTTTTTTAAACTGGGAGAGATGACACAAGAGCCACATATCACAAACACAAAAGGGTTAACATGTAGCCACTGATGAAGACCAAATCTTTTCATGTCTTTAAGGACTCAAAGGTTTCTCACCCAGAAGATAAGTTACCAGGGTTTTTTTTTTAGTTCCAAATCAGTGATAAGGAACAGCTGTGGTTTGAGGTTTGAGAAACACAATGATGCTGAAGAGAACGTCTGTCAAGTTCCCAGTTTCATTTCTGTAAATGGTGCAATTTTACTTTGAAGTCAAATTAGGACTGGGGAATTTACAAACCTGCAGCTGAACAGGCAGGTTCCCACAACGTAACTTGTCACACACAGGACACGTCACGTTTACTGTTTAACATCATCCTGTGTGTAAATTCTGACTTTCAAGATGACTTTCCCCACTATGGTTAAATAAGTAATGATCATCAACGATCATGGTCTCAGCCATCTTGGATGAGAGGCGGGTACACCCTGGACTGGGCACCAGTCAGTCACAGGGCTGACACTGAAGGACAGACAACACTCACAGTCACATCTAACACAGGCACAGGGGGATTGAACTCTCTTGCTGTGAGGCGACAGTGCTAACCACGACACCACTGTGTTGCCACATGATCATACATGACAGGCCAAAAGGAATAGCTTTTTGATTTTATTTTACAAAAACCTACAACTTGATGTCATTTTATTCATAGAAAACATAGAAATAATGTGATATATATGCATTTTTACAAGTAGGTGTAGAAAAAAAGTAGAGTGAGATGAAAGAGTCCAAACTGGAGTGAGGCACATCAGGAATGAGAGTATATGGCTCTCACCATCCAAAGCGAGACACCAGCTTGCTCTGGTCATCCAAATCTTTCTGAACCTTCTTCCTCATGTAAAAGATGGGACAATCCCGGCTGTGGAGGAGGGACAGCGTTACAAGACACAGTGTGCTCAGCGAGTATCGCTCTGCACCAAACACACGGCTATAATAAATGTATTACATACCTGGTACAGAGCACATCCTCATGGAGGGAGCCTTGGCAACGCTGACACTGAGTCCACAGGCGAGAGAAACGCTCCTCCAGTGTGTTCAGGTGAAAGATCTGTAATTTAAATGTTCTAAATGTTTGTTTCAGTTGTCCCATCAAATGACCCTATGTTTATTTTCACATATTAACTCCTAGAGAATTAATTGTCCATGCTTTACTGGAATGGTATAATTCTGACAAACTAGCCTGTGGCAGCCAAAAAGTATTTAAAGGAATGAAATGAAATTTTAGATTAAAGCAGGAATTCTACTCTGCTTGTACTTTTACAACACATTTCATATCACATTACCCTTCATTAATTTCCCTTATCTCTGAAGAGCCACAACAGGGCAAACTTGTTATTAAGAGTAGGTAGTCCTTGCTTAAAAATATGACATTAAAGCTTCTTCAAACAAAACCCAAATAAACTTGAAAAATGAAAATGAATGGGGAAAAAAGCAACAAAGTATTATGTAACCTTGCCTACCTCTTTCTGGTATAGTTCAGACTCCTTCTTCTTGCAGAAATCACACACAGCCGCTGAAAAGACACACACACGTCAGATGTCACAAACAGAGAGCTTTTTAACATCACTCCTACCATATAAAGTAATTCCTAACAGAGTGGATATCTGTACAAAACAAATCTTTCTATTTTAAACACACAAACACACACCATCTGTCTTGAGCACAGCTTTGCAGCCAATACAGGTGCTTCTCTTCTGAGCAAATGCCATGAGGCCGCCAACCTTGGAGGTCAACACAGTCTTGCAGCGCGTGTGGTCGCCCTCTGAAAGACGCAAGAAAAAAACAAAAAAACAACAACAACATTAAGTACTTGAGAAGAAAACACATGCTAAGCTCAGTGCCTTGTATTTAACATCTAAATTACATCTTTTGAAACAGAAGAGTATTTTCAATGTTTCTTCGCTGAAATGTACAGCTTTGACACTTTGGTTGTTATATTTCTAGAATTTTACTTTTCTCCCATTAGATTTCTGCACATAACACATAAAGATGAGATGCTGATTAGTTTAATGATAAATCTATAGATTACTGAATACAAGTAATAGTAAGTAAGTAACAAGTCTAATCAAATGCATCTAACTTTGTGTTCATCAACTAAAAGTTCATTAAAATGACAATTTGTTGTACCGCTGTAATAAAAATGTGCATGTGGACTTACTGAGCAGAACGCTCTCTGCCTTGCTCTCTCCCAGGATGGGCTCAAATATTCTCAGCAGGGGTTTGGACAGCTGCTGCTCCAGGTAGTATTGTGTGTCGATGGGAATGTTGTTCTCCAGCACATAGATGGGGTCCTAAAGCAAAACATGGATTATTGTCAAGGTTCAATATGTTTTAGAAGAAACGGTGGTTGAACAAATGAAACAAACGTCATTTACGGCCAATCACAGCCGTAACTACAGACCTCCGACTTCATGTATGCTGCTACGCCCTTTGCAGCCTTGATGATCACATATGGGACTCGGTCTCCAAGGTTGGGGGCACTGCCAGCATCTCTCTTCTTCATTCTGTAAAGCATCAGTGTAAAAAAAAGGTTCACCAACATCACGCACACAGACACACACAAACATTTCCCTTGGAGTTGAAATAAAAGGTCTCCGGTCACTCTGGGTACTCAGACCTCTCAGCCAGCTCCACGTGGGCCTGTTTGCCAGCGTACTCCTGGGCGGTGCGCGTCAGCTCCTTGGTGATGACCAGCTGGCTGATGTCGATGCGGTTACACAGTAGGTCTGAGATCACCTCTTTAGCGTGAGCCACGGCACCTTGGGGATCCCTGATGAAACATCACAACAGTTGGAATTACTTTCACAGCCAAACGACAGCTCACACTGAGGTTCAGATTCACACAGGCAGGGAGCCAGACAGCAGGCTCAGAATGTGAACATCAAGTTTAGACCTTTTTGGAAGTTACTCAAAAAGTTGCAGGATCACACACAAGTTTATGTTACACAATCAATTATGGAGCTCTACTCAGCAGGTCAAAATGAAATTGCAGATGTAATCATGAAAATGGATCAAATAATCTGAGAAAGAGTTGGTAATGCATTACATACAGTGTGTGTGTGTGTGTGTGTGTGTGTGTGTCCGCATGTACCTGTCTATGAGGATCTTCTGCAGACAGGTGTTAATCAGGTTGGCCACCAGAGGGCAGTTGTCTCTGCGGACAGTCTCAATGCCTTTACAGTCCATCTTGTCATGTGTGTCTGCACTGGAGGAGAAATAGAGGCCGGCGTAGCGCTTCTTGTTGATCAGCAGGTACGGGTAGTACACCTGTAGAAGTGACAAAAATAGGCTCTTATTAGCTGAGAGGGCGCTCCTGAAAAGAAACAAATCACATCTTCCACAGACAATGAAGTTACATGAAGACAATGGTCGTGGACAGAAATGGTACCTTTTCAAACTCCAGTTTGATGGGTGGTGTGAAATGGGACGATACCCACTCTGCTGCCTCCTTCCCAATATCCATGGCCTCCCTCACTGTGGAAACTCCAAGCTTAACCATGACAGAGTCTGTGTCCCCATAAATAACCTTTTCAGATAAGAGAAAAACAAGCATTAATAACAAATACCAGACAGCAGGTTCCATGTATTTAGTCAGCTTTAAACTCAATAACAGTATTTCTCAATAAAAATGGTCTGTTCACTCATAAGGAGTTTGGGACAACACTGATGGGGCACAGCTGGATGTATCCCTTACCTTGGCATCGCCTTGGTAACCACCAGAAATGGTGTACCTGGACTCCACGAGCTGTTTTGTTTGCTCAATCATCTGTCTTCCAAAACCAGTGACACTCTAGATGAGAAAAAAAACACCAAATCATCCACTATGTTAGAAAAAGGAATAAAATAATCAGGCCACAGATTTCAAAGCCCTGGAAAAATATTTACCACTAAGCTGAGAGATCATTTCAAAACTGCTCATGTGGTGAAGCATTTACCATCTCAGCAGGATTTTTTGTGCAACTATACAAGTAAACCTGCCTGGAAACAGCCTGCTGTGCTTTTTATGTCTTACAGTAGGTCTTTGCATTTGATTCTTCAGACTTACACCTGTTCTGTGGTTTTTACTTCAACACTTATCTTTGTTCTACATCTTTGTTGTTTAAGGCCTGTGCTCTGAATTTCGTGCAAAGCAGCAGGAAGACTGATGACAATTCAAATATGGAAAACCTCATTTAGCAAGATTGAAAACAGTCATGTTTTTCTGAATTTCAACATTTGATACATTTGAAAAGGGATTTTAAATACAACCTTTTCATCATACCACATCTGATTTTCTGATGATTGTCCAGATAACTCAAACAAATAATGTGAATCAAACTATGTAAAAATGGAGCTTACGACACTGCATACTGTGCAGTTGCCTGTATCAGCCACTAACAAGACAATTATTTATTCTACACTTGTGTAGGTGCAGATGTGCTCACCTGTGAGATCTCTAGGCAGGGCAGCTTGCCCACCTGGGCACCTGTGAAGCCATAGACAGAGTTTGCACTAATTTTCAGGGCCAGCTGTCGACCGTCCAGCACCTGCCTCTTGAAAGGGTCGGTTTCCTTCTTTAGCTCCATTTTGGCCCTGTGGACAGACAGTAAGACAAGCTGAAAAAAAGCCACATCTGACTGATTCATGGGCACCCTGCAGTAAAATGACCTGGTTTATGCCATCTGTTGTAACTAAAATGTAATATTTTAGTAAACCATTTTTGTATTTTCAATGGTAATCCAATCTGAACCATACACAGTCCAGTTCATTCATTTGATTTCATGATTTATTTGAACATGTCAAACCTCTTCCTGGCAGACAGCAGGTTCTCCAGGATCTCAGGTAGAAGTCCTTTCCTCACAGAGCTCTTCACAAACATGTCACCAGTTGGAGTCTTGATGAAGTCCTCCGGCGAAAGACTGAAGACACACAACACCACTGGATATTAGTTCATTATTTTATACTGCAAATAAACACATTTTCCTAATGTATTAGATTAATTTTGAAAGAAAGTAGCCTAAGCTAAACAGTAATGCCTCTATTTTTAACTCCACTTAAAGTGGCATAAACTCATATACATTTTATTGATATTACACCTGCAAGAAGACAAAGTTTAGGGAAATAACTCAGCAGCAGACCCCCAGTTTGATTCCCCCCTGGGCCTCCTTTCCTGTCATTCCTCAGCTATCTTATGTATAATAACTAGAAAAGGAAGCAAATACATACAAACATAACTACATATATACATACATACATAAATAGGGCTGCTCACCCATGTCTATCCACTGCACCTTTCTGCAGCAGGGTGGTGTAACACAAGTTGTGAGCCATCATGATGGATGGATACAAAGATGAGAAATCCAGGGTAGCAATAGGAACACTGTAATACCTGCAAGGAGAAGATGGCGGTGGTGGGAAGGGCGTATGAGAAGTTTGCACATACCAAACAGACGAGTTCTACACTCACAAAAAGCACATGTACACACCCTTTCTCTGGCTCAATGACTGTGGCTCCAGTGTAGTCTTCTCCTCCTTCTGTCTTTACAACAGGCATGACCAGGTCCTGTTTCATGGCCTAAACACATACAGATACAGTTTTGTCCAGAAGTCCACATGTACACTTACAGTAACCGCTCCATGTGTTTGCCTTTGATACCTGTCGCAGCAGCTGAGAGACAACTTTGATCTGCTGTCCTCTTGAGAGCAGGTAAGTGAGGGGCACCCCGGTCACTCTGGCCATCTCCATGTAGTTAATCACACACATCAGCTTCTGCAGCAAGCGCAGTGGGAGGTAGGCATCTTTCAGGCAGTACACAGCTAAACGGCGCCGTGTCTGTTCATTGCCATTCTGTGACAAGGGAAAAAAGAGAGACAGATAGATGGGAGAGAGGTAAGATCATATGGGGAGACAAATTTTTATTTACACTTAAAAAGTGTAAATAAAACTATATATTTTTCAGAAAGAAATTAACTTTAGATATTGATAAATGAGTCCATTTACATTTGCATAGGTCTTAATGATAACAGCTCTCTTCCAGATGTAACTTACCTGCAGATCAGTGATGATGGAGTGCTGTACGTCTTCTTTCTGTTCTTGCAGGAAGTGGAAACTCACAGCGTTCAGTGTGTACGAGCGCAGTTTATAATCCCTGAGGAGAACCTGGGGGAAACACACCAGTCAGACTCAGTGTGCAGCGTCTTTTCCTGAGGCCGTTCTGATGTAAGTCTTCCTGTATCACAATATGATTGCTAAACTTATTAAGAACAGTATTAAGTTGCTGTTGCTGCTGCTGCAGTTGAAGCTGACCTGTAGTAGATCAAACTGGACTCGGCCCTCCATGTTAATGGTCTTGTTCTCTCTCCGACCCATCTGTTTACTCTGAAAGTTTAGGTCTCGCAAGACTGACTTGATGCCTCGCACTCGACCAAGGTAGGGGAAGAGATTCACCTGGAGACAAGAGGACACTTTTTATTGAGTAAAAGGAGGAAAGGAGAATATCTTCCTCCAAACAGAAAATACAGTATTTGTACTACAAATACAAGTACTTTCAAATGCAGTGCTTATTTATGGTGATTTCAGTCCTTGGTTTTGCATGGAAGTAGTAAATGAATGTCTAACCTTTAAAGCAGCTGCCCGATTGAGCAAATAGGGAAAGTCAAAGTTTTGAATGTTGTATCCAGTGATGATGTCTGGGTCCACGGTCCTCAAAAACTCCGCCCAGCTCTGCTCAGAGATGTAAACAGACACACAATGAATAAATGATCAACAAAACACTGTAAAAGGAATCAAGAAAGACGTGACAAGATATATTCTTTGCAGTCCTTTACTGATGCCAGTGTCTGTACCTGCAGGAGCTGTTTCTCCTGTGTGAAGCACAATATCTGAGAGCCCACGATACTGGCACAGGACTGGAGGGTGAACACGGTGCGGATAAATGGCTCCGTCTCACCCTGACGCTGCACCATGGATGCTATCTGAATCACGGGGTCTTTGTCTGCTTCCGGAAAGATTCCTGAAAAGAAAAGAGTTCACGCTGGAGTCAAACTCTGCATTTGTTTTTCATCAAGTATAATCAGACCTCAGACCATCAGACCTAACTAAACGTATGTTTCAGGAAATAAACTAACATGCTGAGCAAAAAGAAAGAAAGAAACCCACCTTTTCTTCCTGCACACTCAATGTCAAAGCTGAGGACCCTGAGCGGCGCGATCCTCTGCCAGTCTCCCTCTGCAGGGTGACTTATCAAATCTGTCCACCCCACATCCACCTCATACTGACACAAGGACACCTGAAAGATAAAAACAGTGTTGGTAAAAGCCTGACAAAACAAATCTCATATGAAGAAGGAGGTGAAGCACAGACCAATTTAGTGTCACAGCAATTCGTTTGACTGACAGGCCAGATTGTGTCAAGCAATAAGTAAGGTGTAAAATAGGCCTACCTTGCCGGTGTGCTCAGAGTCCGTGTCTCCCATGCTCTTTTCTTTACGCATTCTGTATTTGCCTTTGGGAAGTTCAATCCAGCAGCATCCCACCACGTCGCTGTCCACCATAAACCTGAAAACACAAAGAGATTCATTAAGCTGAAAAATACTCCATTAGTGCTGCAATGACTTATCAGCTGTCAATCCGGGAAAAAAAAGCATACATACTTAGTTACACTTAGTTAAATTAGTGCAAGGTCAATGGATTAAACAGACCAATAGTTTCCAGACGTTATCAGAATACTGTTATGAAAGTGAACAGGCAGATAGTCAAACATATTTGTGCATTAATTTGCTTTAGCTTCCTCTGAACTCAGTGTATCAGGTGTCAAGTATACATTTAGATATTAATGTCCTGTCTATTGTGATGACCTTTTCAGGCCTGAATAATTATACACACCGGATCTCAAAATCTATGTTGGCCTCATAGGATTGGTAACCCTGTATGGGGAAAGGTCCAAACTTGAAGCCCTGCTCCAGCAGTCTCTTTGCTGGGGCAATAAGACGAGGCATCGCCATGGTTATCCGCAGAAAATCCATGCTGCGTTTCCCGTGGTAGCCATACATGTCTGCAAGATAAAGAGAATAAAACTATTAACTCCTAGAATCATGATGAAACATATTCAGTTAACTTAATTATTTTTTTCTAACTAGAACCAGCCTCCTCAGTTAACAAATACTTGAACAAAGAACGCACTTGTGTGAGTTTAAGAATTTCCTTACAGTCAGTGAACCACAAATACACATACATTCACACACCACTTGTACTCACTTTCTTTACGGGTGATGTCCACAGCCAACACCGTCACAGAGATGTTGTCCTTATTAGATCGCATGTCCTTCAGGACAACAGTGTTCAACTCTCTTTTAAATTCTCCCAGGTGAGCAGATGTGAACCCTTTTCAGAGGAAACAAAAATAGAAGTTCAATAGATGTTTCTTCCCCACAAAAGCTGAAATCATTAAGAAAAGCAACACACTAAGAATAGACACAGAAGTGTTCACATTCACTTATTCCATTTGACAAAACAATGGCAAGTACTCACCACTTGGTGCAGGAACATAGAAGTAGGGTGCGAAACCGTGGACGTGGCAACACACACTGTTGCCGCTGTCTGTCACCCCAAACATTCGAATGATCGGGACTTTTCCCTGCGATTGTCCAGGCATGCCAGCTACTGTTTCTCCTGCATAACACAAAAAGTGGAAAGCAACCTTAAGAGCAGTTTTTTCACATACAGCAATGATATTTGGGTGACAGGACCACTTGATGGATTATCGGAGCATTGCAGCTTCTGTAGACATGAGCCTCGAGGAGCAATATGTACCGAGCACTTTTTTTGTTTTGCTTAATAATCCCGTGCGCCTTATGTATGAACAAATATGAAAATAGACCTGTTAATTGATATTGCACCTTATAAGCCAGTGCGCCTTATGGTCTGAAAAATACGGTACGTTTTGTAGTTTCTAGTAACATAAAAGTTCTTTTTACCTAGATAATAGTCCAGATCAATCTGCTGAAACACCAAAGTGTCACACGAAGGGTCCAGTGAAGGAGCATGAGGCCTCCGCCAACGAGGGTTAAGGTCAGCTGAGAAGAGGTCACCTGATGAAAGAAGGAGCAAAGCCAATATCATTCAGTGTGTCAGTGGGTATAGCTACCAGCTGCTTAAGCATAATCAGAAGCTGAGCCAGCACAGTAAGAGCAATTTCCTGGAACGACTGTTAACTCTGTGGTTACAGTTTATCATTAGCACAGCTGCACGGGGGGGCAGTCCTATCTGGAAAAGTCGAGCATGGACTGGAGTGTCAATTAAACCACTCAGACTGATTTGTTAGAACTACCAGCCATGCAAATCACTTACCTTAAAGTGAGAAAACATGTGCTGTAAAATAAATATGACCATTATTCTAGACTCTGCAGAATAAATACTGCATGGTTGTGTTTGTTTAAGCAGAACATAAGCACTTTATTTGACTATGCAGCTTCAGTGCATCAAGTAGTTAAGGATGGTGTAAGCTATGACATGTGTAACACTTACCTACGGGGATAACATCATGGCCCGCCTGGCCCTCCATCTCCTCTGCCTCCATCTCCGCTTCGTCAAACATGGACAATTCCTCCTCGAACTGTGACGGACTGTCCTCCCATTCGCCTGTCGTTTTACCCCGCTTGGCCTGAGACCCCCCACCCAAAAAAGGGGCTCCATTGCGTCTTTTAAAATCCATGCCTGGAAGAAATGCCAGACCAAGAGGGCACATTAAAGAACACAATTATAGATATTAACAAATACACTGAGTAGGGAGCAGTGCCATCAAGTCAGGTTACTGCAAAGCTGCACAGAAACAGATTAAAATATTACTATGCATGAAAGATTATACAAAAGAGAGACGAAAAAAGTGATTAAGCCACATTTAAATTTAAATTCCTCGTATTGTCACATTTGAAATAAATATACTTCAAGCACTCAGCTACAGTAAACTTAGTGCAGAAAATATGTAGAGCAGGTGCTGTCAGTGACAAAAAAGGTGCAGGAGACGATAAAATCAAATCACACTACGAACATATACATGAAAGCACAAGCACAAGAGATGGTGGTTTGCTGTTAATGTCGTAAACAGGAGGGGTAAGACAAGATAATGTGGGTGTCACGTGGTTGATAGTAAACAGCACCAAATAAAACTCTCCACACTGCACATAATGTATCCTGCCTGTAATCTCCCGACTTCTCACAACATGCTCGTCAGTAAACATCGCATTAAATGTGAAACTTGTGTCTTCGCGAGCCTCTTGAAGCCATTTCAGTCGAGCGCACACAAGCACAAAGTTGATCCGCGAGTTAATGCTGTAACATCCAGCGTTTCTCTAAACCACAACGTGCGCATTGTCGTCAGTATTTCAGAGGTAAAGTTAATGTGGGTTTGTTGTTTTTTTGACTGGGACACCTGCTTCCTTTTGTAACGAGCTAAAGCAGACAGCTAGCAAGCTCGAGTGTAAACATACAGCAGCCTCGCGCCAAAGCTGATGTTATCAAACCGGCTCATATGAGTCTGTCAGACCATCTCCAACGGCCGCTTCTTCTCAAACCGACTTATAAATACCTGTAAACGTTACTTCTTGACGACGGCCCCCGGCTGACAAAAGCTCCCGCCACTCTTCTTCAATTTGTGAACTTTCACCGACGAAAGCGCGGAAAATTTCCGTTTTGCTGCGAGGCCCAATAGCAAAGGTCTGGACAGTGACGACACAGGCGAGGCGGAAACAGGCTGGTTAGAGAGGCGGAAGTTGACTGCGAACTGACAATACCCGATAGATGAAAAAGACCGTGTGTTCCCGGCAAAATGACGTCAGAGGTTACGCGACAGCGCGGGAGAGAAAAACGGCTCAAAATGTTTTTCTAGTTATTATATCCAAGAATGACAATTTACCCAAACTAAACCTTTTTGTATCATCTTGTTATTTATTATTATGCATGTTGTTTTTTGTTTTTTAAGATACAATAACATCAACTTTATTTTTCCAGAAGGGAAGTGTTTTACCAGAGTACAGTAGCAAAATATTGGTCGTTAAATAATAAGAATTTATAAGTAAAAATAGGAAGTACAAAGATATAAGGTCTCTAAGGTAACAAGAACAAAAGAAAGAAGTCCACAAGAATCATTTGTTATAATTATTTCTTTATGATTTTATTATTATTATTGCAGGCAACCCTGCAGGAACCATAACCCTGCCTTCTGTAATCTTTAAGTCAAAAGTCAAAGTCAAAGTCAACTTTATTGTCAAGTTCACTATATATACCAGATACACAGCGCAGATGAAATTACGATCCTCTCTACTCAGTGCAACAAGCAATAACAGTAATA
>JAOXYL010000045.1:13304673-13315461 GCA_028564955.1 Terapon puta
CAGCCTCCGTGCTCCCGATGTGGGACAAGCCAGGGGGTTTGTCCTCTGTCAGACCTACAGGCCTACTGAGCAGGACATGAAACAAATGTTCTTTTAAGCGTATGGCATGGATTGCATGTGAGTGTCAGAGATCCATCATCAGGCAGCCATAAAATAGTGAATATTCCCACAGAGAGCCCGAGGGAGCCCCAGAGAGTGTTTACTGTCAAAAGAATGGCAGTTTGGCCTTTCTCCCTCCATATCATATAAAACATAGTCTGTATATAACTTAAAGTCAGTGATTTCAAATTATAAAACTCCTCTCAGACGCTGTTGCACATTATAAACTTCTAAAGCTCTTGCTCCTTCTCATCATTACTTCATGTTTGAGTTTCACTGTGCAGAAGGATGTGGGTGAGTGTAGACACCAGAAGTCCGTTTTCACATTCATTCAGCTGAAGGGGAAGCCTTAAAGCTGAAGGTTAAGAAATGCAGGCCCATATATGAGCAAGACGCTGAGATATCACAGATACTTTAGAAGCCATTTCCAGTCCAATAAGTAACTCACTCAAGTGTGATGTGGAAACATGAATCGTCCAGTGGACACACACTGTAGTTGTGTCCAGCAATTAAGTGTTTGAAATGGAAATATTCATGATCAATATTAAACTCTTTCAAGAGGCATGTTGAATTTTATAGAGTTTTAATGAGGTAATTGAACTTATTTATTTTGGTGATAACATTTTAAACAAACAAAAGATTTTTTACATTTCAAACTTAAATATTAAGCAGTCTCATGTGCATATTTGAGATACATGCAAATGATAAGTTTATTTGAGAAAATGTTTGTTATCAAATTGAAAATCACTAATAAGTCAGGTGTATCTGGGCCTTTATCAGTGCTTGGACTCACATCATCATCTTGTGCATCCGTTTTGCTGCTGTGAGTGGGCAGCCCAGTCATTTAGTCTGTGATTTCAGTACAGATGAGCTTATATTAAATATCTAAGTTTATGGTGAGCAGTGTAAGAAAAAAATCATATTTGTGGAGGACCCTCTCTCCTCTGTTTATGTGTAACCCAGTGTTTGTGGTGAATCACATGTCTCCACCTCACAGGATTACAACATGTCATGGGAGCGTGTCAACAGGTGCCACGGTGTGAACGGCTGAATCAAGTTCATACCTGATCTGTGCCCCTTTCTCACGCCACTCCCCCCATCGGTTGAAGTGGTTGCACCATTTCTGCAAGCGGGAACAGAACACAAAATTTGTCACTTCACGCTCAGTAGGCAGGAAGGCAGTCCTCCCTTCATTATGCCTTTTAAATGTCTTAACTGCCAGTGGGGAGCAGATAATCAAACTTCTTCTGCTGCAGTATAAAGTATGTTTGATGGAGTAAGCCAGTTCAGATTACAGAGCAAATGTAGTTTTGTATACAAACAGACCTGTCGTGTGTGCATGGCTGTCCTTTTTCTGTTTGTGTGTGTGTTATGCAGTTAGAAGTAGTAGTAATCTGAGTGTCAAAAGATGCCCTTTGACCATCTCAGAATATATGCAGAGCAAATACTGCACACACATTCACACATATGTTGGGTCCCTATTACTCAACATCCCTCAGTGTTATGTGTTTGACTAGGATCTCCTAAAAGGGCAGCTTTGAGTTAAATTTATTAAATTATCAGAACAATTGTGATCTCCACCAGAGTTCCACCAGTGAGAAAAGGATGGTTTAAATTGAGAGAGATTGTTTTTAGGCTATGTGATGTAATAGTCTTATAAAATAGGATGTGTTGTTCATTGTTGGCATACAGGTTTCTTGAACTTTTCTCAGGAAATGTTGGTTAAGAGAAAGTTATTTTGGTTCATTTGAGCGTTACTTAATACGGTTATCCAGAGAAACATCAGAAAATAATCAACATAACAAAGGAAGAGAACACTTTTTAGTGTAAAGATATGTTTGAGTGTGACTTGCTCACACATGTAGAGGAAAATAAGTCATGTCTACACACAGTTGTAACTTGCTCCCATCTCAGCTGAGTGTTCTCTTTGTTCATCCAGCATGCCGCTGGCTCGCAGCCTGTCCGTCACTTCCCTGTCAGGACTGGAGGAGTGGGACGAGGAGTTTGATTTAGAGGATGCAGTTCTGTTTGAAATTGCGTGGGAGGTTGCCAACAAAGGCAAGTTTTTCTGTTTGTCTGTGTTTTATGCATCTTCATATGTAGTTATGTTTTTGTTTGCTTACTGAAGATATATTCAGAGACTAAATTCTATAATGCCTCATATGTATCAGGTTGAATCACATTTTATCTTTGTCTCAACCTTTGTGTGTGTATGCATGGCATGTTTGCTGCATGTGCGAAGTTGGAGGCATCTACACCGTCATCCAGACCAAAGCCCGTCTGACCTCAGAGGAATGGGGGGAGAACTATTTCCTGGTTGGTCCCTACGTGGAAAGCAACGTGCGCACTCAGGTGGAGCTGATCGAGCCCACCAACCCAGTGCTGAAGAGAACCATTGACAAGATGAACTCCAGTGGCTGTAAGGTACTACCACACGTACAAAGTAAACAGAGTTAAATTTGTGTGTGCCACTCAAGGACTGGCATTCTTACTACACATAGTTGGAGCTATTACAGAGGCAGATTTGTGAATATGCACCACGTTCAAGTTAGAGATCATCCTTAGCCCCTCTTTCATATCCAACCCTCTCTGCGCAGCCTTCTGTCCCTGACCACATCTCTAAACCCTCTGACATTTCCTCTGAAAGGTTAGAGGTTGTATCAGTGTCTCTGTGTCTCTCTCTCCTCCCCTCTGTCAAAGACACACTCCAGAAATAGATGGATGTGTGTGTGTATGTGTGATACCTTTAACGCTTTGTGCTGTGTCACTCTGGGAGTGCTGTGGAAGTATAGGTCAAGGCTGGGAGTGGTAGTGGTACTATTTTTTGAAAAGGGTAGTGTAGCCTTTTCAACGCTGCCTATCTGCTTTATCTCAAATCACACGACCTCAAAGTTCACAACAGACCAGCACCAGAGTGCGGTTGGTTAGCTTGGCTGAAACGTGTTTAAAAGATGTTTCAGTCCTGCTTTAATGCATTAAAAATGACTGCAACTCAATTTAGTGACATGCTTTCAATGCAGTTCTTTGTCAGAGCTAATCTTAGATTGTGTGGTTGGAATTTGCCTTGCAAATAAAGTACTGAGTTAGTGAGTTAGTCCTTCCGCCTCTAGTAGACTAGACATGGTAAAAGCAAATAGCCGATTTCTGCATGTAACAACTCTCCGTGTTAAAACAAATGCAGTCCCCAAGATCTGAATGGTTTCTCCTACTTATTTTGTAGAATGATGATTAATCTAATAATTAAAGCAGGACATTACATTTTCTTACTTGTAGTAATTATATTAAAGAGAAAGAAATATGCCCTCATTCATGAGTGGTAAAAAATGAGAAAAGAACTAAAAGTAATCTTTTGCTCTCTCACCCAGGTCTACTTTGGGCGGTGGCTTATTGAAGGCAGCCCCTACGTTGTTCTGATTGATGTTGGGTTCACCGCCTGGTCTCTGGACACCTGGAAAAGCGAGTTGTGGGACCTTTGTGACATTGGTGTGCCGTGGTTCGACCGTGAGGCCAACGATGCCGTGCTGTTTGGCTTCCTGACGGCCTGGCTTCTCGGGGAGGTCAGCAGCTTGCACTGACTGACAAAAGACAAGAAATTCATGATAATTTTCAATCAATGCTCATTCGGAAAAAAATCCAAAGGCATGAAACGTGTTAATTTCTTTTTCTCTCATATCGCAGTATGCAGCCCAGTGTGAAGATCCTCCACACATTGTGGCCCATTTCCATGAGTGGTTGGCCGGCCTGGGCCTGGTGTTGTGTAGACACAGACAGCTGCCTGTCGCAACCATCTTCACCACTCACGCCACTCTGCTGGGACGATACCTGTGTGCTGGAAATGTTGACTTTTATAACAAGCTTTCAGAGGTATGTGTGTGTATTTTATTTTAAGGGAATATGATAAAACAAAATGTAAGTATTCATATTTTATAGAAAGCTGATTTTTCTGTAGGTAAATAAAAAATAACACAAATTATTTTTATTATTGAAAATGCATTGGATCATATTTTCAAAAAGTTTTATTGTGCTCTTGCTCTCCCTCTCATTCAGTTCAACGTGGACAAGGAAGCTGGCGACAGACAGATCTACCACCGATATTGTTTGGAGCGAGCGGCTGCTCACTGTGCTCATGTCTTCACCACTGTGTCACAGATCACAGCCATCGAGGCAGAGCACCTGCTCAAGAGGAAACCAGGTGTGTGGACGTGAATTGATGCGAGGAATGCAGAGACTTCCTTGATGGTTCATGTTATCCTCATTTGTCACTGGCCAGGCAAGCAGGTTTCACTGTAGAAGAATATCACATATTTTTCTCTTCTTTCTTCATGAATGTATATGTGAATGTAACATTTAAATTAACAAAATTAGCCGCCCAGCCAACTAATTTCTCTGCCCTTAATCTCTTCCATCACACACAGACATCGTCACTCCCAATGGGCTCAACGTGAAGAAGTTCTCAGCTGTGCACGAGTTTCAAAACCTCCATGCTCAGAGCAAGAATCGGATTCAGGAGTTCGTCAGGGGACACTTCTACGGGTCAGAGATCCCACAAAATAATAATAAATAATAATAAATAATAATAATAAAAATATATCACCGCACTCACAGGACTGTAAAAACCTAAGAACTAAAAGTGAAAGTAGTTTCACTGAATTTTCATACTTTTATCAAAGGAATGAGAAAATGTGTCTAGTGTGTGTGCTG
Source organism: Terapon puta (assembly GCA_028564955.1). Lineage (NCBI taxonomy): Eukaryota > Metazoa > Chordata > Actinopteri > Centrarchiformes > Terapontidae > Terapon > Terapon puta. Next base: position 13,309,474 of record JAOXYL010000045.1, read on the forward strand.
CCTTCATCCAGCTTTTGTGACTGATTTTGGTTTGTGTTTCCATCTCAGACACCTTGACTTCAACCTGGACAAGTGTTTGTTCCTCTTCATCGCTGGAAGGTATGAATTTTCCAACAAAGGAGCCGACATCTTCTTGGAAGCTTTGGCCAGACTCAACTATCTGCTCAGAGTAAGTTGATGTTCGTTTAGTCATGCCAGCAGCTGTACTGATGTATTCAATTGTTTGTCTGTGGGAGAAAAAAGGAGGTGAATCCTTTGTAAAAACCCTTACTCCTGCATGATCTGCTGTTACAGGTCAATCACAGTGATGTGACCGTCATTGCATTCTTCATCATGCCTGCTCGGACAAACAACTTCAATGTGGAGACCTTGAAGGGTCAAGCAGTCAGGAAACAGCTCTGGTGAGGTTTCTTCTTATGTTAAACGTTGTTGGTCAAAGTGCAACATTCATCCACACCGAGACACATTTTAAATTGTCCTCACCATCAGATGCCTTGACTTCAGCTTGGAAAAATGTTGTTGTTGTCTTATTATACTTTGTATCCCTGACAGGGATACTGCTCAGACTGTGAAGGAGCGCTTTGGGAGGAAACTCTATGAGTCACTTCTTGTGTAAGTTGTACCTCACCATCTTTCATGAATGATGTGGAATAGCCTGTCTTATAATACATTCAAAGAAAAATTACGAAGAAAGCAAGAGTCAACCTGCTCTTAATAAGCGTAGTGACGTTTCTCATCAGACCTTGATATGCTTAGGTTATAATTGCACAGGCTAAAACAAGGTGGTTGAGTTTAGTCATAAATATTTATCATCATAATGAATGTACTATTGAATGTTCTTTTTTTTGGTAAATAACAGAAGAGTCCAAGTTCCCAACTTATCAAGCTTAAGATTTAAACTTTTATTTTCATTAGTGGGCAGCTGCCAGACATTTCGAAGATGCTGGACAAAGAGGATTTCACCATAATGAAGCGTGCCATCTTTGCAACTCAGAGACAGTGCCAACCTCCAATCTGCACCCATAACATGCTGGAGGACAGCAGCGACCCCATCCTCAACTGCGTCCGCCGTATCGGCCTTTTCAACAGTTCTGCTGACCGTGTCAAGGTATGTCATATAAGTATATCATTTGACAGTTTCCTGCTCCCACTGTCTGTTGTGGTAGATATATAATCAGCTCTGATACTGAATGGCCTCTCCCTTCTTTAGATTATCTTCCATCCAGAGTTCCTGTCGTCCACCTCTCCTCTGCTTCCAATGGATTATGAAGAGTTTGTGAGAGGCTGCCACCTTGGCGTCTTCCCCTCTTACTATGAGCCCTGGGGATACACACCAGGTAGGACTGATGCATGCTGACAAGGTGCCTTAAAGTGTGTGTGTGTATTCTATAATGTAGAAACCTGTTGTTTCTGTCACCATCAGCTGAGTGCACAGTCATGGGAATTCCTTCAATCTCAACCAACCTGTCCGGCTTTGGCTGTTTCATGGAGGAGCACATAGCAGACCCCTCAGCATACGGTGCGTCGCTCACACCTCAATGTTTCTCAAAGTTTGCTTTCAAAAAGTTAACTGGGATCACTGCTGCTTTCTCTTACATCATGCTGTTTGTTGTTGCAGGTATTTACATCCTGGACCGGCGGTTTCGGGGAGTCGACGAGTCTTGTAACCAGCTAACTTCCTTCCTGTTCCAGTTCTGCAAGCAGAGCCGGCGCCAGCGAATCATCCAGAGGAACCGGACTGAGCGTCTGAGCGAACTCTTGGACTGGAGATACCTCGGCAGGGTAAGTCCAAGTCCAAACCACTAATTTTGTTCACACAACAACTTCAAGGTTCATTAATATTGATTTCTGCTTTCCTGCATCAGTATTACATATCTGCCCGTCATATGGCCCTGGCTAAAGCCTTCCCTGACACCTACATGTATGAACCTCAGGAGCCCACCTCTGTGAGTTAATTATTTATTGCATTCATCGATGTAAAATCTTTGCATATCTGCCTGCTGAGACTTTTTTCTTCCCATCCTCAGACCTCGGGTTTCCGTTATCCCCGACCGGCCTCTGTGCCACCATCTCCAGCTCTATCCCGCCACTCCTCCCCCCACCACAGCGAGGCTGAGGACAACGATGAGGACGAACGCTACGATGAGGATCTGGAGGCAGAAAAGGACAGGATAAACATCCGCCAGCCCTACTCCCTCCCATTCAAAAACAAGTCTTCTGCTGCCCACGGGGCCAATGGGAACAGCAACGGCGTCACGAGCGAGAAGAACTGAGACGCGCACACATACCTACAGTACATGCTAAACCTCACTAGTGAAACTTTATCCGTGGCAATCGTTTAAGTCATCCATGTTCTCACAAACTTTACAAATGAGTGCAGTTGTGTGAATGTGAGTGATAAATTTAATATCGGCTTGTTGTGAAAAATTGCATCACTGTCAGTGTCTTCCCAACCTGTGCGTACCTCAGATTTTTAAAGATATCTGTCTCTTTGACACCTTTTGGTATCCTTTCGGTTACACCAGCAGCTAGAACCGGCTAATCGACAGCTCAACACCGAGAACTTATCAGGATTGCTGGATTTTTGTAGTGTACTAACACTGGATAACATAGGTCCTGAAGAATTGAAATAACAAAGGATTATTATGAGTCTCTGAAGGTGTTTTTGTACTTGATTCAAAGGTGGGTCAGAGCAGGGAAAACAGCCCAACCCTTCCTTTCTACCAGCTTGCTCTCTTTACACATTCAAAGCAGGTAAAAAAACGGCCATGTAAAGTTGCTGTGAGTACCCACAAGAGCACCTGTTCTTTTTACTTGTGTTTGGCTTAAAGTTTGCTGACAGTTCAGTGCTTCAAACTGTCCACCTTGTAGCATTTTCTTCTTTCTTTCAAATGCCTTGTTTATTACAGAACTTCCCAGGATGGAAATGAAATGTAGAACACACACATGAACGACAACAAATAGCATCAGAAAACAAACAAAAAATACTGCTATAGGTCTCATTTTGAGCACCACGTTGTTGTTTTTTTGTTGTTTTTTGTTTGTTTGTTTTTTTTCCTCTGCGCCTTATCGTATCAAAGCCTTTCAGTGACGATCACCCACAGATAACCTCACACTCCTGTTTATCCGTCTGTGTGTGTGCTTGTGTGGAGATGGTTATCCTTGGGTTTCCCTGTTTTGGCAAGTATTTATTTGTGAGAGGACAAGCGGTGAGACAGACAAAAAGAAAAAAGGGACTGTGTCCTGACATGGCAGCCATGTTTTCAGGGAAAGGACATAAGAGAAAGGGCTAGAAAATGAGCTTGAGTTCGTCTTGACTGATTTTGTTTTTGAAGGAAGAAAATTGTTTCACCAGGTGTGTGCTTGCACTCCCTGTAAGAGTTTTATCATGTGTTACTATCTTGCACCAGATGAACTAATAATAAAGTTTAAATGAATAAATAAATGTATGCATACATATATATACATATATATGTATATGTATAATTGTGTTTTACAGATGACAATTGGCTTGGCTTTTTTTCATGAATGCAGTTTATTGCAACACAAATATCTAAGGGTCTGAGGGTTTTTAAGTTCTCGGTAACATAGTGATCCAGTGATACCATCCACACAACCTATCCACCATAAACCAATTTATGTGGAACAGCGGATCTTCTTGCAACGTTATTGTTAATCCTGCAGAATTGTTGTCTACTTCAGCACAAGTGAACACGGCCTCCATGACCTTTGCAAACTGTAAGACAAAAACAATATAAAATTTAAAATCACAATTGGCAGTTCACTCATTTGCACACAAACTCATGTTTTCTTACATTTAACCTTAAATTACAATAGAAAGTGATGGAAAGTAACTGAGTAAGTTTTGAGGCACTTTATACTTCCACTTCACTTCATTTTAAATAGAAATTGTGACCTCTCTTAGTATGTATTGGCCTTTTTAGGGCTTTTAATATAGTTAATAATGAGATGACAGGAAATGAGGAAGAAAATTGAGAGGAGAAAAAATGGTCAGTGCTTTGACCCACAAACTACAGAGGTGAAATATTGAAATATACCGATACACTTATCTGACAGCTGTGGTTACTGGTTAACTTTAAATTTAAAAACAAGTGTCTTGTTGTGGCTCCTAATCACATTTCAGATGTATATAAGCTGTTTGCAGTTCAAACAAAGAGATATATCCCATTTAAACCTTTTTGTTAGGTAAAATTACCTACTATTTCACTAAAAAAAAAAAACGTAAACAGTAATAGTAATATTATAATATCTATAATAGTAGTAAACAAAATATTTTAGTATTGATAATTGTCACAGAGGTCCATCTCAGCAGAGCGAGAGTTTCATTTAGATAATAATACTTATTACTGAATACATACTGTATTTGTCCATAATAGGTCATTTGAGTGCCAGCCTTTAATTGTAATAGAGTGTTTTTGATCTGTTCTGTATATGGTATCATTGTCTAAGTACAAATGATGTTCAGATAACACCAATGGTAGTAGACAGATTACAGGCAGTGTTTAGGAAACATGCAGGACTCACCAAGTAGACTATTCCAGAAGGAGTTGTATGTTGCACTGCCGGTTACAGCTCCAAGTCTGGCTGGATTCCTCCTCACTGTGTGCACCGAGAAGCCACCAGGCCCAGTCACCTCCACCTCCACCACATGAAAGTCACTTAACCTGGGGCATGGAAAGGAATGACAGGTGTGATTCAAGCACATGTGGGTGGCTATAGTAGATCAGTCAGATATTTAAGAAAGACTCACGCAGTGTCAGACACGATCTCTCCCTGAACACCAGTGAAACCAAGACTTCCTGCTGCCACTGCTGCTGCTGCCATGGTGTTAACGTTGTTCGGAGCGAGCGGGCACAACTCTGCCACTGAGCCTCTGAATAAAACTCGTCTGCCCTCCTCCTCCGTCCAGTCAGAGAGGACGTCTCCTGTCAGCCGGAAGCAGGATGGATGCTTGGACATTCTTATGAACAAAGCCTGAAGACATGAGGAGAAACGCTTATTCTCAAATTGAGGAGTGAAGAGTAACATTTGCAACACACCTGCACTTGCCTCGTGTTACCTTCAAAGTCCCACTATCATTCAGCCTCTGGATGTCCTGGCCTCCCCATAATGCCCCACTGGGAACATAGAGTGTCTTTCCATACTGTTGAGCTGCCTGACGCAGCTTCTGGTTCAGATCAGGATCAGAGAGAGCAGAGGGAGAGCCTACCTGAGGGGTGATGTCATTATCTCATTAATAGTCAAAATTTCTGAAAAGCTGTGTCAGCTTGCATGTTTTTAATTCTGTAGAGGACACGCACAGCCCCGGTTATATTTTAAAAATGCATTTCTCACCAAGAAATGGGACTGAGCCAGGAAACAAAGCCCATATTCTTTCACTATCTGTGGATGGCACACCTCTACGATCACATCACAGCGTCTGTGAAATCATCATTGATTAAGTTTGAATAAGATGTCATTAAGCACATTAGGGATATGCTTTATATGGCGGCACAGATATAAAAAAACAATACTGTTCATTGCATGTGAGCTGATTTTTCATTTGTGTGTCTCTGCACCTGTTTGCGAAAGATGACAGGTCATCCAGTATGACTTCATCAGGAACTACACCTTTGAGCTTGTCAGAATTTCTGTTCCAAACGAAAGCCAGAGTTAGGCCGAGGGCAGCTCCATCTTTGAGGATCCTCTCCACCAGGTACTGCCCTGAAGCACACCCCCCCACACATATAGGGTAAAGAACACACACAACAGACAAATGCATCTAAGCATTTAAAGATGTGTGTCAGAAAGTGTGTGTGGAGTTTGAGAGGAGTTCAGACCTAGATGTCCGTACCCTACGACTCCAACCCTCTGGGAGGCAGAGCTGGTTGCCATTATCTGTGCTAGAGACAAGGTTAGAGAGAGTCAAGAGCACCTTTAGCCTGACAACACAAATCAAACCACACACACACACACACACACACACAC
>JAOXYL010000045.1:13345824-13358546 GCA_028564955.1 Terapon puta
ACACACACACACACACACACACACACACACACACACACACACACACACACATACACACACACACACACACACACACCTGTGTGCTATTATGTTACAAATAATAGACTGAACTACATTGAGTTTTTAAACTTTGCTGACAAAACACAAGTTTTACTCTAAAATATAGGTTCCACTTTCTTATCTTGTTCTGGATCAGAATGACTCAAACAGCTTCATTTTTTCTTGGACAGAGAGGCCTTCTTTTAAACTCTGCAAACCAAACAAAGAAAGAAAGACATATGAATGAGAGTAGGAAACGTCCTTCAAACCCAAAGGATTTCCAACAGTGAACAAGTCTGTTGAAACTATATCTATATTTTGCTTTTCAACAAAAATGGATATTGTTTATGCACTTAACAGGTCAGTACTCTCTCCATATACCTTTGATCTCAATCCTCTGATCTGACGAGTGAGGGAAGATGTCTCTCTTTTCTTCAGAAAAGCACCGTTACCCACGTTTGTCACTGAGTCATCTGAAAAACATAAGACGGTGGGAAATAAATGAATAGTTAAACATTTTGGGGAAACACGCTCATTTGCTTGTTTGATAAAATTGATAAACGTGCTGGTAAATGGATTTTGTCACATTTAGACAGGGCTAGGCTGTTTCCCGCTGCTAACAGCTCAGCTAAGATAACTGAGAGCTGGCTGCAGCTTCATGAATATTTTACAGACATGGGAGTGGTAACAATCTTCTCATCAAACTCTCCGCAAAAAAGCAAACTAAATTACCCACTAAAGAAATATTAATGATTAACTGTGTGTGTGTGTGTGAGTAGAGGTCTCACACATTAATGCTGCATTTCATAATGTACATGAAGTAAAAGAAATCACTGACTCTACCTCTTTCTTCTTCACTTTGTCCTGAAGCGCCTCTGTCTGGAGACCACGTGGCGAACTTGAAATCTTCACCGAGTTTGTTGACATCATGATGGGGCTCGTCCTGACTGTTTGTACAGAGAGCCTTCAGTTTGTTCTGGGCATATATTTTGTCCTGTTAGACACACACACAAATGAACGCAGAAGATTCTTTAACAATTACTTTTGCAATGCAATCTTGTAATCTAGCGAGATCCCTGAAGTTTCAAGAGATGTCAGTACCATTCGAGCGACCTTCAGCTCTTCCCTGAGAGAACGAGCCTCCTGTCTGAGAAACTGCATTTCTGCCTCCCTCGCGCGCAGAATCACCTGTAACACAAAATTCATCAGTACATTATAATGCACTACATATCATCAGCACATATTACTTATTTTGGCTCTTGAGTTTTACAGTAAAAGAGAAGAAGGTTATATGTGCAAATATTAAGTATATACCTATGGAAATGTATAATAATTCTACATTTTACTTCCCACATATTCAAATGTAGAGAAGTAAAAATTATTTCAGATTGGATTGATCAAAGGTAAACAATTTGCAAACTTAAGACAAAATAACCCAACTTTGTTGAAAACACAAGATATCTTACCTCCATCTCATAGAAGTCATTTACATGAGGAGCAACATGTGACCCATTTAGTGAGAAATGCAGCTGTGACATTTCATCTTTCTCTCTCTTAATGGATGACAGGGGACAGGGAGAGAAGATACACACTTTATCAAGATGAACACAGAGGAAAAACTCTCAGCATCAATATCTTAGAAAAGAAAATGTTTATACCTGCTGTTTTTTCAGCTCCTGGTTTTCTCTTTGGTACTGCACTGAGGACTGCCTCTCATCTTGCAGCTGCTTGGTTAGGTGAGAGTTTTCCAGGCATTTCTGAGTGTGCTGAACTGAGAGCGCCTCAAGCTCCTTATGTAACAACTGGATCTCCTTCCTGGGGAGGCAAAGCAGAATTACACCTGATGTCGCACAGTAAAGTTAGCAGTTTTAGCTTTAGCATTTGCACTTGTGACAGATAATCACAAGTAAAAAAAAAAGGTTTTATTAGAAACCGGGAAAAAGCAATGCTGAGACACAGGCACAGTAGCTAGTGATTGTTCCTTAGTGTGTTTTTATGGCTAATGGTGAGCCTATAAGAAGCACGGGTGGAAGAAAATTGGACATTATTCAAATCTTAGAACAGTAAGAACATCAGAACAGCAACAAACAACAAATGAATTCATCTTCAGGACGGCCTGGAAAGGCACGGGAATACTGTGAGTGTGTGCAGTTTTACTGTTATTTAATCATGCAAATCTTTTGCCAGGGAGTCATAATATCAGAGCAGGTGCATGTCCTAACAAGCTGTACATGACATTTATATGCTGCCAGCAAGAGTGTATACAAAGAAAAAAAAACAACAAATAAATTTACCATTTGCCATAAGGTTATTTCCTAAATTAAACATGAGGTCACTCTTATGCAGAACTTGTACTTCTGATTAGACGAACACCTGTGTCTCCCTCTATCAGCACCATCGGCAGCAGCCAGTGACACACAATAGCGTGCTAAAACTCACTGTGGAGATGACACTGCCAGTGTTTGTCTAAATGTCTAAACATTAACTGAGCCACATGTCTCCTGACCAGAAGCAGACCACATGAGTTGTCTCAGATACCCCACATACAAATGTGTTCACATATGAGTGTGTTTGTTAACATTTCTTAGTATTTTTTATGTAGAACTTCACCTATGGAAACGGCATTTTATCTGCTAACCATTACAAGTTTTGTCATTAATTATTTTCTTAAGTATTCTGTGAACTCTGCACTTTCCTCACACTATATAACAGACGGATTTGTGAGCGTCAGTGGGAAATAAACGCTGTGAAAGGACGAGTTGTCACTCACTCGTGTTCAATGTGCAGTTGTGTGATGTCAGCGCTCTCACTGATGTGCTGAAACTGTCGGCTCCTCTCCAGCTCCCGTTTGTGGGCTCTCCTCATTGCTACAATTGCTGCAGGAAGATATGACAATTTCCATAGCTGTTTACCATTGTTCCGCCACAAAATAATACAATAAGATACGTAATATAAATTCCTTCATAAATAAAACAAGAAATAGTATAACAGGCCGACAGTGCCTTTATTTGTTAATGACCTCTGTACCTGCCATCGTGGCGGCAGTCTCTTCCCGCAGCAGCTGGTCTTTCTCCCTCAGAAGTGCTGCCACCTCCTTCTGATGTTGTTGCTGTAGCTCACCTATCAGCTGCCTGTGTGTTTCCTCCATAGCAGTGAAACTTTTATCACAGGATGCCTACATTACATTGAGGGAAAGGATTATTATCATTTATTATTATTATTAAAATATGTAGTGAAGTTATAAGATCTTTGTTACCTCAAGTCTTATGAGGTCTCTCTGGTCCTCTTTTGTTTTTCTCTCCATCACAGTCTTTTCTTTTGAAACACAAGACTTGGTGTAGTAATCATGCAAGTGTTTCATCTCCTCTTCGTGGATCTGTTGTAGTTCCGTTATCTTCCCTTGAAACTCTGTTTCTAGCTTTTTCATCCGTTCCTCATGATAATCTTCGATTCTTTGTACTTCTTCCAGAAGTCTTTGGTTACCGCTCTCTATAGATATTATCTTTTGCTCAGCACGCTCCAGATCTTCTCTCAACATACCGTTGTCCTCCTGAAGCTGGCACACAGTGTGATTAAAAGCCTCCTGCTCATCTTTTAATGTGATATCCTGCTCTTTGGTCATACTTTGCAGTTTGTCCTTACTTTGCTGGAGCTCCTGCTCTAAATCCAAGTGTAGCCTTTCTGACAAATAAATCAACTTTGCCTGCTCCTGCATCCAATTTAGGTCAGCTGCAGAAGCCGTTTCCCAGTCTATACTAACCTGTGCTCCATCCTCCAGCTCCTGACAGAGTTGACGTAAGCATTTAGCCCGTCTTTGGAGCCGGGATATAAGTCTTTCTAACCAGTCCGGTTCTTTCTCTGCCTCACCCTTTTTGACATCAGATTCATCCTTTTCAGCTGGTCTGGCAGCTCCTTCTAAACCTCTGCCCTTAACCTGCTCTTGTTCCACATAAGGAGCCAACTCTGGAGGATTGATATCTACCAGTCCCTTCTTTTCATGCTCCACTTCCTGGTCATTTACTTGATTCAGAAATTTGAAGGCAGCATAAATGAGCTCAGCTTCGGCACAGACTCTGCTGATGGCTCTCTCCAGAGGCTCACTGCTGTCACATTCCCTCCCAGACTGAGTCCTGTTTTCTGTTTTAAAGGCTATTCTTTGGGAAATTATGCTTTTGTACCTGTGTGCCGCATCCCCTCCGCTGTCTCTTGGCACTGTGGGTAGGTGTCCAACACCGTGCTGACTCTGAAGGACAGACACTATTTTTTCTATAACAGACAGCTCCTTCATTAAACACTTCCCAACACTTTCCATGTTGTCCTCTAAGGGTGCTGTATTAGTGAGTTTCATGCTGCCCTCAGCTCCAGCTAGTGTCGCATCATTGAGGATCTTGTCCTCTCCTTTGCTGGCATTGTGTGACTCATGCTGTTGTTTCTCTGCATCTTTCTCTCCTTGCTGAAGGCAGGCAGCAACAGTGGCTAGTTGCTTCTCAAAGTCTGTAATATCAATCGAGGTGACCTGAAGCCTCTCTCTGCAGGCTTGTATGATGTTCAGTGCAACCTGAAACCTGCCAACCAGCATCCTGCAGCGGTTTTCCGTCTCCTGGGCAAAGCGCTGGCTCTGCTTAGCTCGACTGTGAAGCAGCAGGCTGAGGTGCTGAGCAGTGGCTCGGCTCCGGGTGAGTTGGGAGCACAGGTGGGGGTCCTGACAACTGATGTGGCTCTGGTGTTCCTCCAGTCTTTGCATGATGTCCCTTAACTTCTCCTCTGTTACATAAAGCTTGGTTTCAAGTATCTGGATCACGGACATAAACCTTGCTGGGTCATCTCCCGCAGTGACAGCACACTGGTACGATGGGTAAGAAGCGGTTCTTGCACGTTCAATGGTATTTGAGTTGTTAGGCAACTGGTCACTGTCTATTTCCTGAGGTCTGCTGTCATCTGCAGTCTCTTGCCATCCCTCATCTTGCTGAGCCAGCTTTGAGGATTCATCCTTCAGGTGAGAAGAGGAACATGTGCAAACTTTCAACACTTCATTCAGCTTCACTTCCGTCTCCTCCAGACTGTTACCTAAAACTTCCATCTTCAGTAGAACTTCGCTCAGCTCTTGCTCCTTCCTGTCCAAGAGTCTCTCATAGCCCTCTCGTATGTCCTGCATCTCAGATTCCTTTTGTTGTACCTTCCCCTGAGCCACCTGCAGCTCCTCACAAACTCTCTCATATGAGTGCTCAAGATTATAGTACTGTGTCTCATCTGTTTTCAAGCGGCCTTGCATCCTGTTCACCTCCCCATCTGCTTCAGATAACTGGTTCTGCAGCTCCTCACAGCGACGGTCAAGCTGGTCTCTTTCCTCTTGAAGTTTCTGCATAGCAGATACTGTACAAGTTAGCTCCTCTTGAAGCTGTTGTTGAGCCTTCTCAATTTCTTTTGTCCAAGTCTGAGCCTTGTTCAGGTTCCCTACCTGCTCTTCAGCCCTGTCCAGTCTCTCCTGAAGGTCTTGCGAGTGTTGCTCGGCCTGCTTGAGGCTCGCAGTCAAGCTCCTCCGTTCTCTGTCCTGACTAGCCTGAAGGAGCATCAGGTGCTTTTGCAAGCGTGCTTCTTTTTGAGCCTGTGCATCTTCATTTGCACAAAGTTGAGTTGTCACCTCTTGGAGATGTTTCTGCAAGCGATCAGCCTCCTCCTGGAGGCTGTGGTGACCCTGCAACTCCTGCTGCAGCTGTGTCAAGCGCAACTCAGCCTCCCTCCTCTGCTCCTCACTGGTGCTCAGCTGGGACTTCAGGGAGGCCAAACAACGTTCCCACTCCATCTGCTGCTCATGAAACTGCCGCCGATCTTGCTCAAGATGTGCTTGAGCAAGTGCCGTGGCGTCACCTGTGACCAGTAGCTGTGCTTGTTGAGCTAAGAGATCTACTCGCCGCCGTAGTTCAGCCTCTCTGGCTTCCTCCTGAGTCCTTTTTAGAGCCTCCAGCTCGAGGCGGAGGTCATGGTTCATCTTATGCAGTCGCTGTAAAGTCAATGCTTGTTCCGAAGACGAGTTGGGGTTTGAAAGAAGTTCATTCTACGGGACAAAAGCTTTAAATAGAATAAACTGCATTTTGCAAATGTATAACCTGGTATCTGCACAATATAGAATGGGCATTGGTGCTTCACTTTTCAAGCTAAATTTACTAAAAATAGTGAATATTTATATTTATATCTTCTGTGTTTTACCTGCAGATGAACCCTTTCTTTCTCTTGTTGTAACTCATTCTGCAGATTCCTGTTTACCTGCTGCAGTCGAGACAGTTCCTTCTGTGTTTGTTCCAGCTGTCACAAAAAACAGGTATTTGGTTTTATATATTCAGGTGAAGAGGCCTCTGATTGTTACAGTCTTTCTTACAAGGCTGAGTTCCTTGTAATTTTCTGCTTGTAACGTCTTGTTTAGTGTAGTATGGCAGAAAAAAAGTAGCTGCTTGTGGAATTGTACTCTCAAACATGACCTCACCTCTTTGACAAGTTGTCCGGTTTGCTGCTTGGAGGGTTTTTTTTCCTTCACTTCTGTGCACTCACAACTGTTGTTCATTGATACTTGCGGCTCTTCATTGTGGGGTGTGGTTTCACTCCTCATGTTTAAATGTTCACCAGAACACATGTTATTTGACAGCACTATTGTGGAAGTAGAGCTGTCACTTCCACCTCCTTTGATCTCTGATGATTCATCTGCCACACCTGCTGCACAGAAATATGTTTAGTAAATGTGAAGTGTAATGTGAGAATATAACACATCTATCACTTCCACTGTGTATGCTGTATTTTATAATGCGGTATATAAATAGGATGCAGAAGAAACAGTGAGCATCTACATCATATTTCAGTTTGGAGTCTTTCATTTAAATAAATTTGCTTTAAAAATCTGTAATGACTTATCTATTCACATCCATTCTTATTTGTCTCATCTTGTTTAATGACTCACCTGTCTGTGTGGCTGCAGCAAAAAATGTACCTTGATGACAGGAAGTGCCTTTACCCTCCTCCTCCTGCTGCGGAGGACTGACAGTAGACGGAGCAGAGGAGGTGGAGGGCGAGGTGGGGGAGGACAGACGTGAAGAGGAGACCGTGGACGATGCAGAGCTCCCATCACTCTGCTCTCTATCCGGCTGCAGTTTGAGTTCCTGTTCTTCCTGCTGTTGATGTGTTTGCTCTGCACAGTCACTGTTTTTGTGCAAAAAGATGTTTGAGGGTTCAGCTTTTTCCACACCCTCAGCTGATTGTGAGTCTGGTTGCTGTGATTTCTGTTGAGCTATGTGCTCTGAAAGAGAGCTGTGAGAAATACAAAAGAAACTTATTAAAATACACATGTTTAATTTCTTAAATATAGAAAGATTCACTAAAAAACACAAAACATCTTGTGAGAAGCTGGGGCACTCTATCATTCATCAGTCCTAAGTGAAGATCTTATGCAATCTGGAACAACATAAACAGATAATACACGCTGTCCTTATCTATATATCTATCTATATAAACAAAACTTTAGTATTTACTTGGTAACGTCAGGTGTGGGAATGGGTCTCACATTCTTCAACACTGCTTGGACCCAGTTGCGTCTCATCCCAGATGTCATTGCACAGAGTGTGTACACTCCATCTCTGGTCTTCAGAAAGAAAAATATTTATTTCTAGTGTATCTGATAGCATTAAAATCTTGTTTCCAGATAGTCATTAACATCTTGTTGCAAGTTATCTAAAATACTGGATAATCTTCATTTATTGTCATTACTGGGTGACAAAAACAACCCTAAAACCCACCCCTCTTTATACAAACCCTGTATGAGCAGGCAGATGAAAATAATATCGCTTTTTGCCAGTAAGTAATTTCCATGTAGCAGTTAATAGCAGATATGCATTACTTCTCAATTAAAAAGAACATAAAGTTAAAGTAAGTAAGTACCTTTGTGATCATATCAAATGTAATCCAGCTAATTGCACAGAGGCGGAGTAATAAGTAATTCACAGAGGAATGGGTGCACAATAAGACATGAGGTTTGCATAGAACACTCAAAACTGAATTATTGGAAATAACTCCCCCATCACAAAGGAGCCATGAAAAATCCCAGACAAAAGGCTGCAGAAAGTCACAGAATTTAATCCTGGGATGATGGAGATCTGTTTATATGGATCCCTACTCCAGATATTTAAGACAATAATAAGGTTACAACAACAAGGTAAACATTTGAGAAACAGCAAATCAAGCTCTTCCAGACCAGTGTGGTGCAACTGTAAAGCGGCAAAGGCTGCAAATTTCCCAGAGTTCACCCATATTAGATCCACAACAAATAATCTACTCAACAGAGACATCCCAGAAAAGGCAGTGAGAACATCACCAACCAGCAGCTTCAATCAAAATGATGCTTAAAAACCTCCATTCTCATTGTTCAGACACACTGAATAACTTCAATTAATCACTTTAAATATCCAAGGAGTACAGAAACCCCGAGAGTCAAGTGAGACAAAAATCTGGTGATTCAGTTTATGATCTAAATTGTTTTCTCTCCTGTGTTTGTGACTTATGAACACTTGAAATAACTTTTGACCATTATAACCTTAAGTTTCCTAATGCCTTTTTCACCTATGTTCAGCTAGATTAAAGGCAATCTGATAGAAAAATGTCCAGATTTCTAAAGTACTATTTTTACCAACTGTGAAAACCCTAAGGGACGTGCATTTTTCAAGCATATGTTTTAGTAATACAAATTCTGCCTGAAGTGCACCACCACCCCATTCATGTTGTCTTCTAGTTATGATTTAATTTCACCATGCAAACAAACACAAGGTAAAAATGGTATATTATGTGTATATTATGCCATTTCTTTTTTTCACCTGTAAAAGCCCTGAGAGGCAGGGGGAAAATGGTATTTTCATTCTAATTTTTCAAAGTGTCTGTTGTTGTAATATTACCTTTGGCCACAAGAGGCTGAAGTGTATCACTCTCCCATGTTGTAAACAGGACTAAAAGCATTCAAGTTTGCCTCTACCTGAGTACAATTGACTCAACTTTTTTAGACTATGGAATAAGACTTGACAAATAGAAGTCCCTGATTTAAAAATGTTAGAGAGAATTAATTAGTTATTTTGTGAATAGCAAAATTAAAACTCACCTAGATGAAAACATGAATGCTTTTAGTACTATTTAGATTATATTTAAATGCATATTTAGATATACCATAATCATGGTGTAGTGCTTTTCAGCTTCTTGTGGCCAGAATTTGTTATACAACAATACTTGAAAATTTAAGTGTAAAATATCACCCATCAAATCTTTTCCCCACCTGTCTCACAGATGAAAAAGATGAGGGAACTTAGAGAGATTAGGCTGTTTTCACATGTTCCTTAAGTCAAAACACAGGAGAGAAAGCAATCAGACTTTTAAAAATTTTGAAAATGAAATTAATCATATCATATTTTTTGTCACTTGTCACTCACGGCTGCTGTAAATGAGGCAATAAAATCATGAGAAAAAAGCCTACATAACTGTTTAAAATAAAAAAAAACAAAAAAACATGCGCCTTCATCATACCTAATACGTTCGGTCCATGCCTTATCACACTTGTTGTCACACTCATTGAACTAAATGCATTTATTAAATTGACTGTAAATCTTAGCAATTATTGAACTCACATGAATTTGAAAACCACAGTTCTTCTGAGCTGGGAAATCTGTGATGTCAAAACATGTGGACAAGTTTATCTCACCGCTCACTTCAGCTGCCTGAAATGAACAGTCAGGGAACAAAGCACCTTAGGCAAATATCTCTTATACCAGACATTCAACTCACAGGCAATGTTGAGCAGAGTGTCAGATGTCAGATAGCAAATTTAAAGAGTTCGTAATTACTTTTTTCTCTTATGTAAGTTTGCTAGGATCAGTCTCCATACTGACAGACATATGAGCTTCTTCTTCATCTGTTAAGTAAAATCTTTTACACTGAACAAAGCACATTGTAGCAGAGTACCAGCGCACCTCCTCAGCTATTGAGTCTTTGTAGAACCTCAGGATTTGGTCGGTCAGGACAAACCAGTGTTTCTGCCACTACAGGAGACATATTCACAGTCAGAGCAGAAAAGACACTATATATACTATATACAATTACAAGACTGTCAGATCATCAGACCTATAATGGTCCTAAAATTTTAAGTGACAGTGAATTGACCGATTCACCTGTCCGGATGCATCTTGCTGCATCATCCATCCCTTCTTAAAGTTGAGTAGGTCAGGCTGAAGAAGAAGCACAAAATCTTATGTGCCATCACCAAAGAAATGCTGTTCATCGTAACCATAGCAGATGTATTCAAATGTGATATTTTTGTCTTGCACACAACTTTACAACCAAAATAGTGAGCAGGCTCAAACATGCTTGGTGATCAAGATAACTCCACTACATGCAGGTATGTACCAGTAAAACAAACAAATCTGTGTCATGACCAGACTCACAATCGCAGAGGCCTCAACATCCCTGCACTTGAGGGATCTGAGCCTGCGGTAACGGGGGAGCGACGAGCGAGAGACATCAGTAGCAGAGCGTTTCAACTCCTGGCACAAAAAAGAAGGTATGACTGCAGCTGACGGTTTTCTTGTACTTTGTTGACAAGTGATCTTGAAGTGTTGCAACATTATCCTGGTGAATTTGCCGCCAAGTAATAACAAGCAGCAATTACAAGCAATTGTTCTTGTATGCACGGTCTGAAGTATTGGATTTGTAATTCACTTCAGAGTGAGTCACTCAGATGGTTCTTAGACATTCAACAGGCTGTTTTTCTGTAGAAGACTTTTAATAATAAGAGCTCATGTTCTCTTGAGTAAATAATAAATAAAGTAATGTAGAAAACCAAACAATAAATTGAATGGATAAACAGTCATAGAAAACATATGAAATTTCACAAAGAGCAGAATATCATCTCCAAGTAATTTGAAACATAACTAGAAAACTAAAGATAGTGGAGAGATAAACCTAGAAAGCTCAAACTTTTGAATACCCCTTAAGTCGCAATGTTTAATATGAGAATTATTTGAGTATAATATTGCAAAGTGGACTTGACTTTCACTTAATGTGACAGGTTTAACATGACGACTAAAGTTTAATTTAATTTAATTTTCTCCTATGACATTTTTCATTGGACTAAAACCACCTGTTTCATATTCAGAGTTAAAAAATGTTGGTATAGTTTCTGTCTTTGAATACTCTTATACCTTTCACTTCACTTAGCTCTTTGATTCACATTTTTAATTTATTATATAATACATTTGTAATTACTGAAACAGACAAATGAACCCTTATCCTCAAGCACACACAGAAATGCGTTTACAGAAATACAAACTCTATAAATCCTTGTATTGGCCTCAGTTAATGAGAGCTTCATTATTCAAAGCGAAAATATGCCATTGATTGCAATAGTTTAATGTTTTTTATACTATGAGACACTGTCTAACTAAATCCCATCAAAAAGTTCCACTTTACTTCTATTTATTGCAAACAAATATCTATACTGATCTTGATTTCACAGAGACTGGGTTTCAGAAATGTGCTCTGTATGTTAAGTCTGATTAGTTTTTCTTTGATTTTCCTCAGAACTGAATATCTCCAGTTCCATCATCTCAGTGATCTTTCATCTGCAATTACTTAGTTTGAAAGACTGTGTTATTGTACCCTCTTCTGCCTCTGTGGAACAGCATGGATTTTGTTTCACTCGTGTAAGGTTAAGGTAAATAATAATATACCTTGCAGTGTAACAAAAGAGCTTTTCTTTATCAGTGGCTTACAGAAACATAGTGTTTGATAAGATAGGATGATATTCATGACAGAAGAGACAATATAATTTAAATAAATACTGAATGGCACAGGGCCCAGGATGTGGCATGTCTTCAGTAACCATCAATGAATCATTACATACACTCCTGCTTGTTACGCTCTGTGTTATGTCACACTAATGTCATGTTTATTATTGTCTTTTTTAACCTAAGATAACAGCTAAGGCAGAGTTTTGTTTGTCTCTGAAACCAAACCAATGTGGATTTAATGCTACCAGGTTGCTACCAGACTTTGCAAAATTATTTAAAAAACAATTCATTTATGTACATAATACTGATTGGTACAGACGAAAAAACGGAAATCCATACTGACATCTCTGACCTGCCGAGCCTGAAGTCCAGCAGTTACACAAAAAACAGTTTGAACATGCATTTATAAATACACATTTAAAGCAAAAGTACCTGTTTCTTTACTGTGTTGCAATGATGATGACATTCAGTGGTGGAAGCGGAGGAAGACTCAAGTGGCTCAGAGAGGCTCATTTTCATTTTCTCAGTACCATCGGCACGACACTGATCTGTGTTATACCTTTGATAATGAAAACATAAATGGTACAGATGGTTCTGATCATTGCTAAACACAGATCACAAATATTTATCGTTCACTTGAAATATCGCCCAACAGCATCACAGAGCCACCATATGAATGCAGGAGCCACTGAAATTCTTAAAAAACATGAAAAACAACAACACACCTGCTTTGCTCCTCAGAGGAGGACGGCTGGTTGGAATTCAGAACTTTCTTAGTTTGTCCTTTTTTCACTTGTGAACTTTGAAGTATGTGGTCTGAATCTGTTTCAAAGACAGACACAGAAAAGAAAAAATAGCATATATAAAACATATTAG
>JAOXYL010000045.1:13381835-13411505 GCA_028564955.1 Terapon puta
GAGATTTGTGGTATCCTGCAGGATA
The DNA here is from genome assembly GCA_028564955.1 of Terapon puta. Lineage (NCBI taxonomy): Eukaryota > Metazoa > Chordata > Actinopteri > Centrarchiformes > Terapontidae > Terapon > Terapon puta. Next base: position 13,381,861 of record JAOXYL010000045.1, read on the forward strand.
AAAATAGATGTATGATAAGAAAATGGAGAGCTCGGGAGAGCATCTAAAATCATACTCTAATACTTCCAGTAATAGGTCATATAAAAGCCATCTAGTTGTTTACTACCACAGCTTCTTTGTATTTTAAAAAATACTCAACAAAACTTGAACTACACACCAGAATAATTTACCAAAATGAGGAGCAACATTAAACTTGTTCCAGTTAAATAAGATTAATCAGCTAAATCAAGAAAGAATTAATAACCAAAGTTACGCTGGTTGATAAGAATACAAATAAAAGGCTTGGTGTTTGTGTCTGCTGCTGACCTCTGGGATGTTGTCCTGGAGGAGTTGAGGGTCTGGTTCAGCATCAACAATGGGTGTGTTGGCGAGCAGCGTGCTGTCATCAACAGCGGGAGAATTCAGCTCCCGACACGGACTGCCAGGGATGATACCTGCAGACTTAGCTGCCAGATCAATGGCACCTTAAAAAAGTATTAACAGTTCAGAAACATGAGGGATTTGTCACACAGCACATACCAGGCAACCATTAACAGTAACAGAGACTAGCAAGTGAGGGCAGACCCCAAAAAAAAAAGACAAAATAGAAAAAACCCAATACACATCATTTCAGCCGTCAAACTCAGCAACCGTTTGAATGTAAACACTAAAAACAGGAACAATGGAAAAACAAGAGCATGAAAGAATGCACTTTTTGTCCATTTACCCTGCAGAAAAGACGACTTGTTCAAAATATTGACTGTTGGAGATCATGTGGGAGTAGAAGTAGTTGCCATTTTGATCATTTTCCTATATTTTGAAACTCAATTTTGGATAAAAGCCCAGACTCTATGGAGAATATAACTGAACTTTACTAAAACTAGGTGAATGAAGGCAGTACGTACTGGAGAGCTGGCTGGCTGCTGCAGAGCTGGACGCTGCAGGACAGGCTTTGGACAGGAGAGGGCGGGAGGAAGGAGCCAGGCGAGTGTGGATTGGCCGGAAAGATCCAGTTCCTGAGGGAACGAACGGGAAGTGAGACAGCGAGAGATTAGAAGAGTTGTTTTTAAAAAGAGAAATGGCATATAGTTATGTACAAAACCAGCCCTGTGGATCACCAACACTGACACGTAAATAAACAGACTCCAAGACCTATTTTCAAGAAGGTAAAGATAAAGTAATAAAAACAACTGTTACCCTACGGTAAAACATTTGATCTCTCCACCTTCTGTTGACAACACACTGTACTGTGGGATCCTGTCTAAGAGTACCTGTGGCGGAGGAGTTGGAGAGGATGGAGAAGGAGCAGACGTGCTGAGGAGTGTCTCCTGTAGTTCGGGGCAGGAGTGTTCGCTGTGGGCGACATACGACGGAAGGAATTGAACTACATGCACAGTTTATCTCCACTGTGAACCACTAATGTGCCACATTGATACACTATAAAGACACCAACTGTGTGGTTTCTGTATACTGTTAAATGCTAAGAAATAATCTTGAGATAATCAAAAATAATGTCATGCTACATGTTCAGCCCCTGTAGGAAGTAGTAGCTACCATGCAAATCAACTGAGATGTGTTCAACGTGACAGTGATCAGTAAAACACCCTGAGCTTCTTCTCTTACCTGAACTACAAGTGGTTTCCGAAGTTGTCTGTTTCGAGGTTTTCTTTGTTTTGGAAGGAAAAGATCTGACTGCATCTACACAAAAGAAATATATTTAGATTTGTGCATATTCCTGCAATGATATATCAATTTAGTTCATATACAACTGGTGTCTTACACTGATAGAGTCGAGCTGCTGTCTGAAGGCCAGCTCGGCTTCCTTGTTAGGGGAAAACATTCTGTTATGTCGAGAGCTGTTGGGAGGCAGCGTCGTGGGCACTGCAAACACACCGCTCTCTGAATCGCTGCCACCCGTCGGACCCAGCAGAGACCGGGGGAGGTTGCGTCCACCTGAAGAGGAGGAATGAGAAAGTGAGGAGGGTGAATGTGAGGAGGGCACTTATTTGAGAATAATGCGTAAAGTCATTGAGCAGCATACAGTGATTCTTTGTATACATTTCACATGAAACCAGTTCAATTTAAACTCCTTCATTTTTACCTGGCTTTTCTAACAAAACTGGAAAATAATGATACACAAAATAGATATTCACTAAATCACCTTTGAGGCAGGAAAGAGTTGCTACATAATTAATTCACACTGTAAAAAAATGAAAATTAACTACACAGACTAAACAGAGTATCAGCTAAATCTGACTAACATGGATCAAGAAACAAGAATCAGAGCTGATGTGTGGGATATAATTTCATCCTAACCATTTTTTTCAAATCATCGCCATATTAATAGTTTCAAATCAATAAGGCAAGATTTTAGTAAGCAGGGGTGAACAGCTACAATCTTTGTAGAGTATCAGCGACACTACAGGTGAATGCACATTTAGTGCCTGTTAAACCAGCTTTACAGTATGTGAGGGAGACGATACCTGAGGCCGCAGCACTTGGCATGTGTAACCTGGCTCCTCGGACAGAGGCCTGCTGCCGGCCACAGCTGGGGCTGCGCACACCTGCTACGAGACCCTTTCCTGGAGGTGTGAGGGCCTGGTTTTGCTCCTCTTGATGGGTCTTGAGTGGTGATGTGGCTGTGGAGCACAGCTCTGGAGCCTGGAGGAGAAAACGCATTATTGACGCCATCTGCTCACCATGTCCGTTTCTAAATAATGCTTTCACCAGAACACAATTCCTGGAGTTAAATTCACTTAACAGTGCAATTTTGTGAATCCACAAAAATATGTACCCTCCACACTGCTGCCCCACTGTGGCATGTGATTAAGGACCACTTTAAAACTATGTTCATTGTATTCTTCAATCACTGGAATGCAAAAGCTACTTTTCAAACTCTGCGCAATAAATAATGTCGTTCAAAAGTTTCATCCACACATACAAGATATATAATAGGTATCCTACAACCAGCAACAACACTCTGAGAATTAATAGTCAATCCTTACCAAAGGTTTAGGATTGACCTCAGTGGCAACCAGCTTGAGAAGGCAGCGCAAAACTCGGTGCGTCCTGTTGGGCTTTGGCTGTGCCGAGGCTTGTCCGTTCTCTTGATTGTTGGAGGGTGCTGCAACGGGCTGCCACTCATACTCCAGCTGCAGCTTGCCGGGCTTCCCAAACATCAGGTAGAGCTCGGCTAGGGTGACGTTCTCTGCGTCCCGGGCGCTCCAACCATCCTCTCTGATCTGCTCAATATTTCGTTCTTTGGCTGCAGGTGCAGAGCCCTGCGACATCCCGTCCTCTGAGCTGGTCACGGGAGGTTTGGCTGGAGGAGTCTGGTTGGCCTCTGGGGAAGAGGTGCTGGTGTTCTGCTCCTCTCTGCACTGCTCCGATGAGCTTTCTGTAGCACTGCACAACTTGTCCATGCTTTTGGTCTCAGATAAACCACTGCTGACATCCACACCAGAGCAGGTTTTTCCCCCATCAGGGGGCCCTATCCCCTCTTCCCGTGGAGCCACAGTCTGCTGAGAAGAGGCAGGGAGAGAGACGGCTTGAGGTCTCTTCTCCTCTGTCTTTGTAGAGTCTTGTGATGGCTCTGGGTTAAGGGGCTCAGTCCGACGGCTATCACCCAATGCAGTCCCTGAAGCACCACCAGTGGCGGCAGTGGTGGCTCCTCGTCCAGACTTGGCGCCAGTCCTAAGTGGTGGAGCCGCGTGAATACCAAGTATCTGGGCAGCAGGCAATTCCTTAGCGTTAGGCCGGTTTTTGCCGCTCTCTAGCCAGTGTACAGTGCAGGAGGCCTTGGAGTGAACCACACGTGCCACACCGGGCAGCGTGGTCAATGTGCTGCTCTCAGCCGGGAAAAGAAAGAGCTCTTCTTGCTGGGATTTGCTGGGTGAGTCTGTGCTGGACAGGCTGCCCTCCAGGGCCTCCCTCTCCATGAGACTCTTAAGCTGAAGCGTCAGTGTCAAGGACTCCCCAAACGTTTATAAGCAAAGATGAAAAAAAGATATTTTACTGTGCAACGTACAGTAGCGTGTTATTAGAAGCTGGCTGTATAAAACAGATGCTGTGTTGATATCAAATCAATGATTACAGAATACGCATGAAGTTTTAAAGGATACAATCCGCTGGTCTTGGTATGCCCACTTCTGTTTCAGATACTCAATAAGGCTGGAAACTTTCCTGTGGAGCTCCACCACCATCCTGGGATGGAGAAGACACAAAAAGAAAATAATTGTTCATTTATGAGCTTGTACACCACATCTCAGGTTCACACTAAATTAATGACTAAATAAAAACACACTCTGCTGACCATTGTTCAAAGCACACATGTTTTAAAATATTATTGCTGGTTTGGTGACACAATTTTCAACACTGCCCAATGATGCATTCCTCCTGGAAATTGATATGGAAAACAAACGTAAATGTGGATGTTTTGAATCCGTCTCTTCTTACATTCGACTAAAATATCAGGTGTCATTCTGAAGGCATCATGGGGAAGTTTTCAGAACAGTTTCTGCTTGTTACTGTGTTATGACTTGATAAATGTTCATGCACACTAACTGTTTTTAGTTTTGCGCCTGATACTCCAAGTTTTGAGTATCAGGCGCTGGACTTTTGAAATGTAAGTTCTCTCAGACACTAGTTGAGATGTGAGCCTGACCTGAGACGAGGGTTGTGGGCGAGACTCTGAACACGCGCCCAGGAGTGGTTACTGCGTGGCTGGAGCTCCACTGCCACCTTCAAAGGTAGACGCACCGGCTTCTGGTCCTCCTCGTCACTCACTCCTGTGGGGACAGGAGGACACATTCAGACTCAATCAGAAACACCAGCACACAAAGAAATGTTTCCAGCGCATGCTCTGAGGCGATGTTCACTCCTGTCTCACACAGGACTTTAAGGTGGAAGAGAGCTCACTTCAGCAGGAGCTTTGAGTTGGATGTATGAATGTAGACTTCATGTATCGCCTACATCTATTTGTTGCTGCATGTTGTATGAAAAGAAATCTGAGGGTCAATATATCTAAATCTAAATACTAAAACTTTGAGAGAAAAGCCACAACTGCTTGACAAATTACTGAACTTCAAATAACCAGAGAGGGACTCTTGCAAACTTTCATGCGTAATGGATTAGGATTGGGAACAAAAAATGGTAAATGAACTGTAGTGCTGAGGAGGAACTGAACAAATGAGGACAAGGCCATTTGCCAAGACATCCTGCCAAACACTGACCCTGAAAATCAACACCAACTACATGAGAGAGATGGCAGATGCATGTGGTGGGATTCCAGTTTTCTATCAGTGGTTAAAGCAAATGTTTTCTTCAAAAGTTTGGTGAGTTGCTGTTTTTGAGCAGAGGGGTAGATGACAGAGGGTCAGCCCAGTCATCTCCATCATCTCCCTCTTCCTCCTCTTCACTTTGCTCTCGCAGGGTTACTATGGAAACGCCACTAGCCCACACGCTGCCATTGTTATTGCCAAAACCCCGCCCCCACAAACCCTGTGCTTCGCCATCGTCGCGGTTTATATTTTCAGCAATGATGTTTGTTTACTTTGTACGTATAGTGCGTGATCGCTGTCAGTGCACACATGCTCACCATCTGGGTCGCAAAGTTTCTTCAGTGCACGACACATGGGTGCTTTGATTCGAAGGTTCCTCCCCTTAGAGCGCACAGTGGTGGCCCTGGACAGACAGACAAACAGAACAGCAGTGAAACCTTCAGTGTTTTTTTTTCCAAGACAACTTTACTGTTTCACTTTACATGTTTCAGAGTAACCTCATTCTCACTCTTCATTTTCACCCTCAAGTCACCCTACCATGTACAGAATAAGCTGAACAGGAAGGAGTAGACAAAATAAGAAAAACATTCAAATTACAGTAACCATGGAGAAAGAATTATTATACCATATGATAAAATATTTTATTCTTTAAGTATTAGTCACTAATGTTAGTGGTTAATTATTTAAAATTATCTGTCATGACCTCTGGCTGCTTTAGTCTCTCACATTAGGACGGAAAAGCTCATTTGTGTTTATGTAAATGTGACAAAGTACTTAAAAAAAGGTATTCTTGGTAAGTCCAGGTGTGTGAGTGGGCTTTGCAATTTTTTTAATTCACAAACATACCCTTGCTGGATGAGTTCGTTCAGCTTTGCCACGTTCTTGTCGTCCATTACTGTACAAACACAAAACACAAAACCAAAGAGCTGTTCACAACATTGTCCCTCAAGAGCAGCTGTCCCCCGTGACCCAGAGCATACAGTGTTTAATCGCATCCCTTGTGTCCCAGACAAACAGCAGAAAAACACCAGCGTACAAAACAGCTTTAAGTTGACAAGCTTTCATATGACACGCAGCTTTCACTTACGTCCTCCGACTTTTTTGCGGAGCTCGGCATAGCAGATGAGGCCGTATAGTTCTTGAGAGGATTTCTTCAGCACTCTGGAGTACACTGAGAAGGAAAGGTGGCACAAGTCACAACACTGCTGTCAACAGCGATGCTGGGGGGATGTGTACGCTAAATAAAGATAACAAGACTGTGACACCAAGGGCTTGTTTTCCGAGTCCAGCTTATCAGGAAAGGTCTTTTAACATATGTTTTGGGACAAAGTCTCCCTGCCCACCTTTTGAAACATAATCATCAGTGTGGGGATTGTTTTAACTAGATGGAAAGAAACTGTACCTGGTTCGATTTCTGACAGCTCTAAAAGGCATAACAGAAAACTGAGACAGGATGCCACATTGTTTTTTTTTTTTGTTTTGTTTTTTCAACTCATTAGGGTCCCACCTGCTGTTGGGTGACAAAGATAAAAGGTATCTTACCATTAGCAAAGTCAATGTGTTTGGAGATCTTATGCCAGGTCCGGTAGTAAAAATGGCGGACCTGCTCCTTGTTCTTCACCATGTTGGCTGGCTTGCCCCTTTTCTTGTACTTCATTGCAATATTGTTCTGGATAGCCTCAAAATCCTTCCCATGCTGGAGAACAGAGCAATAAAAAAAACACACAAGGAGACATTTTAACTAGGCTGTTCTGTGATACACAACATAAAAAGAAATGCCAACACTTTAAGTTGTTCCTTTTAACCTATGACCATCTATTTCATCCAACCCTTTACCTCGTACAGCCCCTCGAAAAAGCTGTTTTTGTCCTCTGCGCTCCAAGACTCCCACTGTCGACGGGCCCTCTTCTGGTTACCAGCTTGCTCCTCCTTCTCGGCAGATCCCTGGCCCTTGGATGACTTGGACACTCCCCCCGTGGAGCCGGCCACAGGTCCCGACTGTCCGACTGTCCCTTGGGAGGAAGAGCCATTCTCTGCCCCTGCGTTACACAGAGGGAAAAGGTAGCCCAGAAATCAGTCATGAAACATTCAGAGAAAAAACACAAGTTAAATATCAGAATTTAAAAAAAATCTACAGAATGACCCAAATGTTTTATATAGCATGGAAACAAAAGATTCAATTGTAGTTCTGAGGTGCGTGATTTGGGATATTTGAAAATACATGCACACAAAGCCACCCACTGCAAAACCTGCAAAGCTTCCCCCGCTGTGGTTCAGCTCTGGCAAGGAGGCAGGAAAAGCAATCAGTCTCTACGGCCAGGTCCACAGTGCACAGGTCCAAAACCAACTCGTGGTGGGCTCCAATAGCCAAGCACACAGCACAATGCCAGGAGGCATTAACACAAGCACTGAGGCAGTAGCTGTTGCAGCACTGCAGTATGTTAAGGCAACTGTAGATTTATTGCCAAAATGGGTGTTCATTTACAGATGCAAATGTGCAGGCCTCATAGGCACCAACCTAGAAGTGTCCCTTTCAAAACAGATGTGGACCAATATAGCATGATATATAATAAGAGGGGCTTAAAACAATCACAGTCTCCTTACAAAAACAACAGAAAAAGTACTTCAGACAGACCTGTCACATGAATTCATCAACAAGCTGGAAATGTTTACTTCTGTCTGAACCGTGTCCAGTTTATTTGTGAAAAGCATTATGAGGAAAATGATCACAAAAACAACTCGGTACTAATCGCTCAATAAATGTGTGAGACAAAGCTAAATCCGTGTGTCAGGAAAAGGTTTCTGGTTGGTGGTGTAGCACTTCACGCTCCCACATTAACAGGAGCCGCCTCACTGGCTGCAAGTTTCACACATGCTGGATATTCAGGCTGCTGCCCGTCCTTTTTATTGCCTCTTGTCAAATTGGCGGTATGGAGATGCCTAATTTTCATGGATATTTTGAATAAGTTGTCAAATGGTGTTTATCACTGTTTGCAATCACTTCTCAATAAAACCTTAAGTATGTTTAAAGTCAGTAAGACCTAACAGCTTTGTTTTAATGTTTTTCTTGGATGCCCTCGATTTTAACTTACCAATGAAAGTATCTCACATTTTCTAACATAAGGCCTTTTTTTGCTTGAGATGAAAGGGAACAGCTACTCATATTTTTTTACACATTTTGATTTGACTGTTGCCATGCCCTGATAATGACAAACAACTCCACATGACCATATTTAAACTAATAAGTGAGATTAGGAAAACAACACCGTCTCCTTGTTGTATGAAATAAACCAAATCATCATCCTGCCACGACATAGTGAGTCAATAATATAATCATTAATCCCTGGACACATATAAGTGACACATTAACTCCCTTACATTTCTAATAGATATGCCATCTCATCTCCTTTTACTTATTTTATTGTTATTTTAAAAATTTTAATATTGATGTCACCAACTCTCTCTGAGACTCAATGACTCTGTTTCTGTGTATGAGTGACAAAGGCAAAGTCAGTTTGCTTGGAGAGATTGTGACATATATTGTTTTCAGGCAAAAGTACAGAATTTACCACTTGGTCAGATCAGAGGATTAACTAAATTGTTGGCTAATGGTAATAAGGTCACCCCATTTCTGTTTTATATTTCATGAAAAAAGTACATAAAGTGCAAGTGACTCTCTACAATAACTCAACATTCCTGTACTGCTCTTTTTTCCTCACAGAAATATAACAAATACTAATATTCTTCATCACAACAGCGCTTTGCTTTTAAAGTCATGCTGGTTCCAAATTGCAAACACTGAAAAGACATCCTGAAGTGAAGTTTTCTCCACCTGCTCTCAGAAATGGTGCACAGGGTGCTGTTGCAACTTGGGTTGGGAGCAGCCACAGATGCACCCCGAGGAGCTACAACAACCTCAGCAGTGGCCCAGACGGAGGGGGGGTTACACAGCGACAATAACAGCACCGGTGTATCCATCCCCGAACAACACACTGCCACACCGGGAGCAGACCACCCCTCTATTCCCAGCGCTAATCCCACCTATGCACACTTTCCCCCCCTGAGCCGGTCACCTCCAGTACCTTTCGCTTTTGCCCCGCCGTGTCCATTGATGGTGGAGCCGATTGAATCCTTCCGGATCCTCTTGCTCGGAGGTCTAACGCTGGATCGGAGAAAATGATGCTGGTCGTGACACGGAGGGGCGGGCTCCGCGGAGGTCTGGGGATGCTGGGCCGAGCCGAGCCCGGTTCGGTTCGGCGGAGAGGCGGGGAGCAGCGGGGCTGAACCGGGGCTGAGAGCCGCGGCTGATGGATTAAGTGTTTCCACTCCGTCGTCTCCCTTTGTACTGCGCTCCTCGCTCGCCTGCTCTCCGCTCTCCTCCTCGTCGCAACCCTCGGGCTTTCTGGACGGATTCCTCCTCCCGTCGACACCGATCCCCTCCCTGGAGCCGGGTGTCATGCTGCCGAAACACATTCAGGGGAGGGGGGGACGAAATTGGTCACATTGGGAGCAAAGCGTTGTGCAAAATTAACTTCTAAAGACGACGTTCACTGTCTCTCAACATGGCCGCCGCTGTTTGTTTCAAATCCCCTCTCCGGTCCCGACAAAACAACACCAAATATATGCCTTAAACGTCCTCGGATAAATTATACCCAACGCCCAAAACAGTTAATTTAGTGGCGGCGGCGTTTTAGCGGGTCTCTTTGGGCTCGAAGTGGAGATATTTGAGGTTAAATTTCAACTAAATTCAAATGCGAGCGCTTTTCAGTTTAGCGCCCTGCAGAAACGACGACGGAACCCTTCGGCGCAGTCGACCTCTAAATAAAGTGTTTATTTCAAAGATTGTTTTACCCATTTTCGTGCTCTTCGGTGGTGGGCGACGTCTTCTTTCTCTTCACCATGAGTCCGACCGGGTAGACTGGCAAACACTGGTCAATTTGAGCATAATAAAACCGCGACCGAGCTCTCCGCTTTCTGCCCTCTCCTTGCTCTTGCTTCGACTGAGCTGAACTCTCTGCGCAGTTCAACTGTTTTCTATCAGCAACAACATTACTCAATGCCTCTTTGCAATAAGAAATAAAACCGTAACCGGCTAGTGACAGGCAGATATATTTACAACATGCACCGAGGGGTATTTTCTCTACGTGCACACGGGAGTTGAGCCCGTGTGGATTGATTAGCATTGATAGTTTTATTAACCTGTGTGCAAGTGGACTTTGCTTGTCACTACGTCACCATCGCCTCCAGAAATTATCTTATTTATTTCACACACATCCTGAAATTGTAAGACTTCGTGACGGCACTGTTGCATTGTTTTCTTTCTTTTTTTATTCGTATTATGTGTGCCCTCTTACAAATAATTAAACCACACGTCGGAAAATAGGCACAGGCTGTATGCGCACAGCAAGATTTACGTTACATGAGATCTGTACAATAAGTGTTATGAACAGAATACATGTTATTTTTTATTTTTATTTTGCCCCATTGTTAACCAGTAGCTCTTCGTGTCTGAATAATGAGGAGGACGGCGGGGCAGAGGGGTGACAGCCACAAAAAGCAAAACAAAGAAAGATTAATTGGACATGAGTAGGAACAGAGTTTGAAAATGGCGAGGGATGACCCCCCCTCCTTTTTTTTAACTACAGCTACACAGCCTTTAAACTCATGTTTTGCGTCATCTGAATGCCAAATCTCAGACTAAAATCCTCCGGACACAAAATATTTCTGATCTAACAGCTGTGAGAGCTCCAAAACTATTATTATTACATCTACTCTCGCTCCTTAACAATATTTCAACTTCAAGTGTCATGATAACAGATGGAGATTACTGTAACTTTGCTTGCACTTCAAAATATGGAATCTGCGTAACTCCAGATGAATCTTTAAATATATTGGAGCAACACAGATTTATAATACATATCAATGAAGTTATAGTCCCAGAGACGTTTTGATTATAATAGTCCGAGCTCCGATCTGGTTTTATAACAAAAGTGAAAGTTTCTCTAAAAGTGCACTGTGGTAACAGTTTCGGTTAACTTTGCTGTAATAAGCCGTACTAAATGTTCCCAGGAGTTATGTCCATCTATACATAACGTGCTGTCTAGCAATGGCAGCTGTTGTTGGCTAGCTAACATCAACGCTACGGCGCTCAAAACAAGTCCCGACGTCACAAAAACTGCCTGTGATATGGTAATAATTTAATCCTGAGCCTCAGACAGTTTGACATGTGGATACCATTGGTAAAGCTTATGTATTACCTGAAGTGGCAGCCTGTTTGTGGTGTTTCCAGTCGACACACAAGCTAACATCGCTAGCTGACGGCAGCCGTCCAGCTTCTTGCCGTTGACAGTTCCTGCGCTTCGATTGTCCACGCGTCTAGACACGCCCACTACAACTCGAAAACAAATCCCGTGATTGGTCAGAAATACACGAGGACGACGGTTAGGATTTAATTGACAGGAGGCTCCACCAATGGTGAGTGAGCGAGGCCCTGCCAAGAACCAATTGACATTCTCTTCCTGTCATGCGGTGAAAGTTTCTGGGATTGTGTTTTCTCTATTCAAATCCAGTTTGAGTCTTCAATAATAAGATTTTTTATGCCAACGATTAAGCGTTATTTCAAACGGAGTTCGATCACCGCCGTAGAAGTAGTTGGCGCTCTAAAAATAAGTTCCGCCCAGAAAGTGATTGACATTTTGAAAATCAAATCAGAAAAGCGAAACTCGGAGCGTGCGCTTAAAATGATTCTTGGCGTACACCGAAAATCACCCGGCTAACTTGAATCAGACTCGGGTATTTACAACGGGCAACAAAACACTGAATATAACCATGGTTCCCACGCGTCAGCTAGAAGCCACATTAGGTTTTCCTGGTTCAATATTATATACACTCTTTAAATTGCTATCTCATATTCGGCCCATCTTGCTTTTGCCGAAACCAGGCACCACGGTGAGAAAAACAAGCGTCACATATCAAGTTGTCGTGTAGGGGTTCGATTGTTTAATTCTTTTAACACAGACTAGTAGGGCGGGGTTTCCGTCTTTTTTTTTCGTAAGACGTGTATTTAACAAAAGTGCAAATCAGATGTCGCAGACAGCAGCTGTAGTATTTTGTGACGAAATAAGAGTCATATCTTTGCAGGCATGAACGCAGTAGAATAGTAAGTTCGTGTGCTCAGTAGGGGTGCTCGGTACAACGAATCGAGCGCATCGCCTCACTCGGAGGACCAATCATATTGCTCTGCGTCATAGCTAGGTGGGCTGAAATCTCTCACCCAGGAGTCTGGTTGGGCACGCGCACAGAGGGGAACTCGCTGGTCGTCCAGTTGGCAAACTGACGAAGTTTATCTTCCGAAACTTGAAGGCTCAAAACAAAAAAAAGCAGCATGACTTCGACGAACATGTTTCAGGGGCTGGACAATGGTGCCAAACCAAGTTCAAGGTGAAGAACGTATACCTGAGTAGTTTGTTTTTGTGTGAAAGAAACGGCCTACGGTGTGTTTATTTCGAGTAGTGTTGTAGTCGTGTGTCGGTCAGGGAGGTTATGTGACAGGAGCTGCTTTTTGCACCATCACTTCCTCCTCTGAGGCTTTCCAATAACCTCTGGTATGCTATAAACAAGTTAAACTAAATATCTGCCCGGTGGCTCAGTCCGAAGCAGCTTGCCTCGAGTTGTTGTGTCTTTGTTAAGAAGTGAAGAATTAGCCATAAAGCTAGGCGTTGTCTTGCTGCGGCTGCGGAAGAGCCTCCGAGGAGCTGCTCCTCTCTGTCGGCGGGGCGGCCGCATTGTTCTCGTTTAAAGGAGCTCTCGTTTCCTCCTACTGACTCTGAAAGCGCCTGTTCTTGGGTCACAACCTCCTCTTTTAAATTTAAATAGGCAAGTTTGCGTACAACCGCAACGCCAAGTTTTAACAAACGTAAAGCTGTTTTCAGACATGTGGCGCCTTTCCTCCTATACAATCAGATAACCTGTTATTTGGCTTAAGCTGCTGGCTGTGCGGTGACATATTTATAGCCATGTTACCTACTGTTGTGTCCTTGTATCAGCGCAGAAATATGACATCATGTTTCTTATCAGCAAACGTGACTCAAAATGATCTCTTGAAACTGTCCCCTCTGTTAGTTTAACACATAGCAGCCTGTAAAGTCTGTTTTAAGTGTGTTTGCTAAGTAGCACAGGCATTACATAGACAGGATCCTAATATAGGTGTTGCTGTTTTTTTAAATTCCCTCTCCTGCAGGGTGTTGCAGCCTCCTGGAGGCGGCTCCAGTAACCTGTTTGGTGGCTATGAGGAAGATTCATCTGCATCCAGAAGACCTCACAAGATGGCCTCCAAAGTTTTCGCTCCACCAGAGGAGCCCCAGAGCACGCCTAAGCGCTCCAACCCTCCAGGTCAGACCAGCATGTCGGACAGCACCAGCCAAAGTATATCTCGGTGTCCAGTGTGTGAGAGCTGTTGCTTTGATGTGTTAATTCCAGTTTTAACACTTTGGCCATCCTCTGTGCCTGAGTGTCGTCCACCTCCAGAGTTTGTGGTGTAGTGAAGTATGTTTTCAGTTAAGTGTAGTGCTGAAAATGTTTCCAGACAAGGACTGCTGGGTCACCAAGTCAAGTCATTTTATTTATATAGCTCAACCTTACAAATAAGTTAGCTCTAAGCAACTCTGCAATCTGTACAACATACAACACCCTCTGTCCTTAGACTGTCAACTTGGATAATTAAATTCTGTACACTCGACTTGCCCTAAAAAAGCAAGTCGAGTGTACAGAAAACATCCACAATAACATCACATTGCACTACCTTATCTCCAATGAAGTGTTTGTACAGTGTTTGCCTATGCACATGGTGTGACGCTGATGTAAAAACTGTAATGTGACGTATCTTGGTAATATTTGAATTAGGTGGGAAGAGTAGTGGGATATTTGGGGAACCCGAAGCTCCAGCTCAGTCTCAGAGACCCATACCTCCAGGTGGACCAACCAGCAACATATTTGGGCCTGCAGAAAGTGCACCCGCTCAAAGCCCAAGTCGGAGCCACCCAAACAAGCCAAAGGTAGGACATGCACCTGAATGTTCAACTTTGCTTTTGCTTAGGTTTATATATTACATGTTTTTATTTTATGCATTTACAGCCCTGACACTTGATGGCAATACAGACCAGCCAGAGAGCATGTAAAGGAATTCACCCTAAATGTATTCATTTTCTATATATCACTGTTAAGTTAGGGTTCGAAAGTTCACTACTTTCCCTCATTTATCTTGTATTTGATCCTCATTTTACCCTGTTAGACTTTAAACAGCACAGCAACTGTGTCGCATACTGTAAAGTGTCAGTCAGCCTTCTCCACGGTCAATAGTGTTTGTGCAACCGGGACATTGGTAGCAGAGACTGCTGAGTCTATTGCAACAATCTCAGCAGCGAAAGTAATGAATTCAGAGCAGCCACTCTTTTAGAAATCTATAAATGTACCAATTTTCTGATAAACCGTTGGTGTTTGTGTTGAATACAGTTAATTGCTTGCAGCCTCTGATAAACTATACAAGTCATGTAAATCAACTCAGGTGTATATGATGCCTGGGAAAGAGAGTTTTAAAGATGTAAAACATTTCTGCAGCTACACATTACTATGATTTGCCAACAATCAATCAAAAGTGTGTATGCTCAGAAAGTTGTAATGGGGGTGTTACACTTGACTCTTTTGAAAGCCTATGAGTATGATTGGAAAAAAAACATATCTTGAGTTGAAGTTACCAAATCTTGGGTATATTTACGAGCTGTGAACTTGGTAACTATGACTCGTCTGGCTTTAACACACAGCACGTGTGACAAAACTGTATAGTCATACAGGAAAATGTTATGTTCATATCCGTGACACATCTTGTGTCCATATGACATTCTGTGTTGATTATAGACATGCAGGCTCATTATTGTAACTTATCTTTTTATGTAACTGGGTAAAAAGACTTCTTGGAATTAAAATAGCTATTTCATTGGAGACCTGGCCAAACGTCACTTCACTCGTCTTGGAGACAACACTTAGTCGTGATGTTGCTCTGTTATGTATGACTGGCGCAGCTGTTTTAGCTTTCTTCGTGAACCATGACAAAAGGAGGCTGAAGTGAATCCACTGTATTCTAAGCACACTCAAAAATACCCCCGATGGAGCTAGTCCTCTCCGAAGGGACCCAGGGTAGCCTCTGCAACGGGCTAGTGCCCTCCTCAGGGTCTGGGTGTGGCCCGGAGCAGCAGAACAATGAGTGACTCGCAGCACAGCTGACCCCACCTGTCAGAGACAGAGTCATGGATGTTGCTCAGAGGTGACAACCTCAACTTCACTGTTTTTCTCACCATCATGTTTGTTTTTGTCAATTCACTCATTTATTTTAGTTTTGTAGGTATAGTGTATTGTATATCTCCATCTGTTCCTACTTATTGACTGTTACTGCTGCTGTCTGTGTTAATGTAATCATCTTCACACAATAAAAGAGCCTGTCCTGTCAGGCTTTTTCCAGTCCTGACATGACACAGTGAGAAATCTCTTATCTTCTTCTTTATTCTTTGTTCTTTTAAACAGGACAATCTAAGTGTGGGACCTGAACCTGAATCACCAGGTGAGTTTGTTACAGGAAGGAAAATCTCAATTTTGTGAGATGTGTTCATATTCAGTTTTTACTTATTGAATTTAATAAACCAACTTGTGAGTAAGTTTTTGATTCCTCCGATCTGCAACATATTTGAATGAAATTCTGATTTTGAGTTTTGTAGCAAACAATTATACTAACATAAATACAAACTGTTCCTTTAAGTTGGAAATAATGAGTAAAATAAAACTGTGCTTCAGTTTTTTTTTTTCTGAGCTCTCACCTATGACTGGAAAAATGTGACTTCTATTATTTATTACAACAGGAAATGTGTAAGGTGTATATTCTTTTTTTTTTCCTCTCAAAGCACCCGAAGCCAAGGTCAGCCCGCCTGAAGTGAAGGAGGAGGCTGCCCCCCCAGCTCCCACACCAGCCAAGGAGGAGCCTGTTGTTGTCCCGGCCCCTCAGGAGCCTGAGCCATCTCCTACCCCTTCCTCACCCCCCACTGATAAGGATGAGAGTCATGACCTGAAGAGGCATGAGCCTCACCTGGGACCCAAGCCTCGTTCGCACAACAGGGTCCTCAACCCCCCCGGTGGAAAGTCTAGTGTGGTATTCTACTGATCAGCTGAACACGCGTCTCCTCCCTGTTTGTGTCCTTACACTCCTCATCTGCTCCCCTGTTAATCTTCTCTCATTCCAACCCCTCCCCTCCGCCCTCCCCATGGTTATTTCACCTAATAACACCAGGAGTTTTTGTTCTTCACACCAGTTTCCTGGTCAAACACATTGCCCTCCACTTCTTGCACTTTCAGCCCCGTTTCTCGCTCTTTTGTTTCTTCATATTCTTCCTTATTGAAACCTGCAATCCCACAATCACAGAACAATCAATCAGCTGGCTTGCTACTGCTGATCACTTAAAATGTGACACGGTTCAATCTTAATATTACTGTTTTCACCGTTTCTGTGTTTAAGCGTGTGTTAATGTAGTTTGAGGCAAAATTCTTTGCCATTTTTGAAAAAGTTTTTTGCATCTCATGAGTAGTGAAGACGTTGGAGTGGTTATACAACGTTCAGCTTTAAACAGGTTTGAAACATTATAAATTCATGACAGAAATTTGCTCAAATGTCAGTGATTGTTTTTTCATGTGTGAGCGTTCAATCAGGAGAGGGTGAATAGATTTTCTCTAAAATGTTTCAGGGAGTTCCTCTAGTGCCACCTTTTTACCCATTGCCAGATCTTCATTGGATGATTGCATAAAACTGTTTATTTGGCTGTTTTTTCTAAATATTGTCAAGTAATAATGTGTTAGACTACAAATGATGACTGTATAATCAGAAGCCTTATGTCAAGTCATTATCTTTGTCGCCTTGTCATGAATTATTCCTTCATGGTTGTCTTGTCTAGATGCCAAAAATTGACTTCCAAACAAAGACGAATGCGATTGTTTACTCCCAAATGTTTCTGCTTCCTTAAAGAAATTCCATTTGATTTTATGCGATTGTATTGTGCAGGTACTTTTCTGAGTTGTCCTCATTGTCCTGCTTGCTTTATCAAAGAACATGCCTTGTTTTTTTTCTTCATGTTTTTTCGCTTGGGTTAGGCTCTGTTTATGTTTTAAATTAAAACGGCTGAAGACAAATGAACTCTGGACAAGCGTGCGGCCTACCTGAGTCCAGGTGGGCTCGTTGATAATCACCTTTTCACCCATTTCATGAAGCACATTCATGGTATTCTGGTGCCAGCCTGTGCCCCCCTGTGTTGATGTGCCTGGCAGGCAATGAGTGCAGCAGAAGAAAGAAATCCTGTGTATTGCAATAAAACTGTTGTTTTGCATTTATATTGCTTTTCCTTTTTTTTTTTTTTTTTTTTTTTAACTTTCCAAAAAAAACATAGAAATAACACACAAAGAGGTTTAGTATATGACATACTTGAGTTTACGTTTCAAGAATGGAAATACCATGCATACCTTAAATGTTGCTCTGGATCAGCATAAATGTGACGTACAAACAAAGTTTTGTTTGCTCCAGATTTATAGTTAATTCCTGAGTCACTGACACTGA
Source organism: Terapon puta (assembly GCA_028564955.1). NCBI lineage: Eukaryota > Metazoa > Chordata > Actinopteri > Centrarchiformes > Terapontidae > Terapon > Terapon puta. The sequence goes on from JAOXYL010000045.1 coordinate 13,399,765, forward strand.
TGCTTTTGTCCAGATTTACCCTTTGGCAGCACTCGGCAAGCTGCTTGTTCCAAACACAAAATGGCCTCTTTTTGCCTTGGGGGAAAATGTAGTTTTAGCCTCGCAACTACACATCGGAATCTGTGCTGCTGTTTTTCATTTTTTTCCTTTTTAAGTGACACCTTAAAGACTCAGGAAAAACATAGTTTGCACATGTGAGTATACAGAGATACTGAGAGGGTTTACTACTCAGTTTATTAAATCAGCTCACTATATTTCACATTTAACAAAACATTTTGTCGCTCCAAAGAAATGTATGATAATTGAGCTTGTACTCACCACACCTAATTGAGACAGCAGGAAGGACTGAATGTGTACAGTGTAATAAAGCCTGAAATGAAAGCTATTACATGTGCATGTCAGCCTTAAAATTAACATTTCACGCTCAGCATCCTATTGTGCTGACCACTGTGGGTGAAATGACTTGGCACTGAGTTCTGGCAGGTTGCTCGGACCTTTTATGATCAACATCTTGGGTAAAGCCTCTTTCACACGCAGCTCTTGGTAACAAAGGTTTTAGCTGGTATTTCAGAGGAACAATAACCAAGTAAAACTACACAGTATGATTAGGGTGCACTTTTGTCTGCAACAATAAGTTACCAGTTAGTTGCCGACTATTGAGTTAATTGTCAAGCATTTTGAATAATCTTTAAGAAAAATATTCAGATGTGAACATTTTCTGTTTTCTTTAACTCTCTTAGATGGTAAACTAAATATCTTTAGGTTGTGGGCAAAACAAAAAACAAATCTTTTGGCTTTGGGAAACTGTGAACAACATTTTTTGCCATTTTTTTTAACCAAACAAGTGATTGATCAAAACAATGATTGGCAGGTTCATCAATAATGAAAATCAAAGTTAGATGCAGGTCCGATTGTGATAGGAGAACAAACAGATTTCTCTATACAGTATTGATTGATAAATTTTTGCAGCTTATCATGAACTATTTACTGTGTGATAATAAGATAACATTTTCAATGAGATGTTTCGTCACAACAAACAGAGATCCAAAGAGATCAGACAAATTCAGTGACAGCAGATTTTCATATCTTATATTCTAAAAAAAAGGCAGAAGGTCATTTATGTGCCAAAACTCAAACCACTGACTTCCTGTCAGTCTACCGTGTCCACCTCTGTGTGATATGAAGCCAAAGGCCCAAACCTCAAACTGAAGGAGGATGTGAAGGAAACTGATGAATGGTGTGAAATGTAAATATTGTCAGTAGTTCACTGCCACCTACTGAGTGAAATAAGAAGAACAAGTGAAGCGTCACTGATGAAACTTTTCCAGCTGACATTTGAACATGTGGTTAATGTTTTTTCTGGTTCATTTAAAAGTTCGCTATTACATTTATATTCAAGGTTTGTTTGACTTGAATTATCTCAATTCACTGCTGCAGTCAGCCTGTTGATTTACACGTTGTGCGTTAATACTGCATATTACTTGTGCTAATAATACTCTGTTTCAGAGCAGCAATTTAAAGAGAACCGCGGTGTTCTCAGGTTGTTAAATATGCAGGTAGTAAAGATCATTTGGCCCCGGAGCTGTGAGCCCTTTCTCCACCCAGTTTTTATGCTTCATTGATCAGTTTTTGTCTCCATTGTTAATCCTCTCCACAGCAAACAATAGCTCATGCTACACTTGTCTGAGTGAAAGAAAGTTCAAGTGAAAGATGTTTGCACTCCACTCCTTCCCCTCTGTCTTTTTTTTCTTTTTTGTAAGTGATTTCTAAGCGTCGTTTTCTGTCTGTGGGGTCTGGAGACTGTAACCACCCTTCACTTATGCCAAACATCAGCTCTAAGTTGTTGATGTTGTTTATCTTAGACACTTGCTTTACATTTCCATACATGCATACACACAATCAGCACATTTAATTAATTAATCCAGTAATGTTTCTTGGTTTATTCTAACACCCAGTTTGTTTTGTTTGCAAAAGCTGGAAATATTACTTCAACAACATCCCCCACCTCTGTTCACGTGTTTTGCTGAATCAAATACATTTTCTATACCTGATAAAAGTCTGGGACGCTTATGATCCGAGTTATTATTTATTCTAGTTGAGTAAATGAATGTCCGAATGTCAACAACAAACTGAATCTTAATTTTAGCATTTCAAGACAATGATTTAGAAATGTAAAGATATTGAAAGAAAGAGCTGTATCATTTGGATTCTTCTCTCTGTCTTTCTGATTGTTTCAGGTTAGTAAAAGATCATTTCAGGAGGTTAAATATTTATTCTGATGCACTTGATGCCTTTTTGCAGCCTCTTGAATCGTGATGGTCGTTTCTCCCACCTGAGGAGCTCTTTGTCACAACCAAACTGATTAATGACTTTTTCTCAGGAACAGAACTGTTGACCTGGTTTCCCCCGTGGTTTAAAGCAACATGTGTTTATAGGTAATTATTACCCTGATCCCTTCAGATGACGCTTTGATGTGCACAGTAAATTAGTGCACATAAAAGTTAGCTAGTTTCCAGTTTGGACAGTATGGCCTGTTCTCTCAGGAACAGCTGGTTAAGCAAAAAATGTTTCTGGTACTCTTATTCTGTCAAGTGGGATTATAATTTCTTACAATAAACCAGACTAAACATTAATATATAATCGTATTATAATCTTAAAATAATCTCCAATAAGGTTCGATAAAGTCTAGTCATGTGTCGTTTCTGTTGTTTGTCTGGACAGTGAAGCATTGTATTTCATTTTTGCAGAGTGCATTGTCATTATTATTAAACTGAAGCACCAGGTCCTGCTGCAAACTTTGGTCAAGGTGCCCATGAAGACAGAAGCAATTTCCGGTTTTAACTTCCAAAGTAAAACCACTGGCAGGGCCGTGACTGCTCAAACCAAAGTACAAAAGAGTTTTCATGTTATTATTGTTTATGTCACCATTTAGGATGATAACATTGACACTGAATATAAGTGAACGAATAGATTTATAAATATGATGTTAAACATATGCTTAAATGTAGTATGTATTTTTGTTGTTTAGTGAAGGTTTTTATGGAGCTGCACCAGGGGAGTTTGGATGTATGACTTCAGTCATTTTACACCTTGGATATCGCCATGACAAAGGAGATGCTGCAGTCACTTCACATATTACCAGCTGCTTTAGAGAACAACAAACAAACCAAAGTAGAAACCAACAGGGCAGCAATTATTAGAACTGTGATATCAGATCTAGGATGTAGGATTGGATGATATTAATGAGCCAGAGTCTTTGAGCTCTGACTAATTTTGCGTTTCATGTTGATCAAATTAGCCTAACAGATATCTGGTTGAACTTTTTCTTTTGTGTTTTTGAAAGTAGGCGGAGATATTGGACATGAGCATGAGCTCAATGATAATGGAGTAATGTTTACAGACAGAGAGCTTTCCACATAAAACTATTATTTTGGAAGATAAATGACCTGTTCATATCAAAGGGATGCTGCAGCAGTTAAACATTGTTCTTCAGTTAAGTTAGGGGACACAAAAGAGACCAAATACATAAAGAATAGTCCAAATTGAAGCAACAGAGAAAAAGATCTCCAGATTTTAAGCTCCTAGTGTAATCCAGTTTCATTTACACTGAATTTCCCATAATGCAATCTATAACATTGATTTGTTTGACCGCTCTCTCCCTGGAAATTTCCAGTATCTTTGATATGCATCATTTTGTAACAGGCTTAGTTATAAATGAGAAGTACATGAAGATTTCAGACATTAGAGAGCTCTGACTAAAACCAAAATCCTCTACTTTTATATCTGTATCTATAATATTTATACATGACGAAAATACGTGAATGTGATGAATTGTAAATTCTCGTCTTTGAGGTCAAATGAAAGTGTCACTTTGACACCCCTGAACATTATTTATCTTCTCCCAGTCGAGTCATGGCGCTCTTCAGTTTTATTTTGAAATGCTGCAGCGGACATCCGGCGTGGCGGCGCGTGAGTCGACGAGATGAGCGCGTTCGCTCGCTCGATGCAGACGGTGTGACGTCACCCGGAGTCGGTCAGCTGGCTCCTCCATCTGAACAGCAGGGAGAGCCTCTCCCATAGGGAGACATCACCATCACCGCCCGAGCCTGGCCAGCAGCATCGGCGGCCCGCAGCGAAACATGGAGGAGACCGAACCGTAGAGACGGATCGGGGCGTCGGCGGGGATCGGGACACTTAGATTATTTATTTACCTATTTATTAATTTATTTATTGCCCCTGCCTGTAATGGCTGGGGTCCATGGCTGCGGCTGCTGAGAAGCAGGTGCAGTATCATCGACGAAGGCGTTTCGCTCTCCGGCATGGACCCAACCAGGGCCGATCCACAGGCCGGACCGCTCCGCACCCGCCGCTCCCCGGACCAGCTGCTGCCCGCGGGAGGAGAGCTGTAGCCGGGCCGCTTCTGGAGGCGACACGACGGGCTGCTGGTGGCAGAGGAGGGGGCCCTCTCCTCATCCAAACACCACAGGCAGCGTTTGCAGCAGCGAGCTCAAGGTTACACACCACAGCGGGCTGATGGCATGATGTCTTTTTACTGAGCACACTGTTTTTTTTTTCTTCCTGCGCTGAGCGGATCCAAACCTTGTGACAGTCTCGCCTCGAAAGGCCTGAGAGAAAACACACACGCGCGCACACGCACACGCACACACACACACACACACACACGGTCTGAGCGCAGCCTCCTCATCTGGGAAACGAGAAGCCGGCTCCAGCTGCCAAGATGATGGAGCTGCAGATAGACGAGGTGGTCTACCAGGACGACTACGGCTCCGGCTCCGTGATGTCGGAGCGGGTGTCGGGCCTGGCCAACTCCATCTACCGCGAGTTCGAGCGGCTGATCCGCAGCTACGACGAGGAGGTGGTGAAGGAGCTGATGCCGCTGGTGGTGAACGTCCTGGAGAACCTGGACGCGGTGCTGACGGCCAACCAGGAGCACGAGGTGGAGCTGGAGCTGCTGAAGGAGGACAACGAGCAGCTCATCACCCAGTACGAGCGGGAGAAGGCGCTGAGGAAGCAGGCGGAGGAGGTGAGTGCGTCCCGGTCCTCCTCCTGCCCCCTCCGTCACGGTGCGAGCAGAGAGGGTTCATCAGACATGTGACTCATGTTTAGGCCTCTGACATGAGACAGTGGGCCGTGTTTATAGTCTCAGTGCATGATGCTGCGGACACATCTGCACTGTCCTCTGCAATAAAAACTTAGAGGCTACCATCAATGATTTATGCCAGAAACAAGCTGTACTTAATCTCAAAATAACTCTCATATACTGCTGAAGTGATCCACAGATCAAAATGCTGTTGAGGTGTATAGAAATCATATTTAATAGAAAGTACTGAAAGATGAGGGTATCTAAGTGCAGAGTGTGTTTGTGATGAGCTTGTAATCCCAAGTGTCAGAAAAAAATAGTGCGAGGTTTGAAGTGTGGTGGAGAAAACTCCTGCAGAAGAGAAATGCTTCAGAAAATACTTCAGAGGTTGACGTGCTGTATAGTTTTTAATCTAAATCTGCTTTCCACGTATGGTGAAGTGATACTATGGCAGTTAAGCCAGTTAACATGAGGTCGGTTTTCAGTCACTGTGTCACAGAAGGGAAAGTGTTTCTGGAGGAAACGATTGTAGCAGAGCAAACATATAATGTGTGTGGGCTACTGTGTGCAAGTACATGCAGGTAAACAGCGCTCAGAGGCAGAACATATGCAGCTCTACTTATACTATACTATGGTTAGTGTTCAGTCTAAACTGTCACAACACATTTATATGTACGAAAGGAAGCATTTTATTCACTATCACTGCTACTCAGATCTCAGTGTTTACCATTATAATAGTTTCTGTCACAAATACCTCTGTTACTAATACCATCACTGTTATTATTACAACAACTACAACCACTCGCAGTGCTTCCACATTCATGAATACTAATGCTGCGGCCATCAACAGTGACAAAAAGCAGACATTTTCCTCATTTTTCATACCCTCTTGTCCGCCACGGCTGAAGTTGCAAATGCAAATACATCAGCACACAACATGCAAACACACGTTAAGGGCATGATAGCGCACACACAGCCTGTGGTGATGCAGCCCCAGTCGACAAAGCCTCACAGGGTGTAAAGCACGACTTTCGGTGGGCGTTTACACTTGAAAAATGCAGCCAGAACAGGGGACACAAACAACAAAAGTAGACATCAATACGGAGCTATCGCGTTACAGGCTTGACTCCACCTCTGAGCAAATCTTTCTGTCTTCCCCTGAGCGGTGTCACAGCAGCCGTGGGATCCAGCAGGCACCATAAAGCAACTTTAATCCTCCTCCCATCCAAAGAGGCCTCAGCCTCATATCACTGGCAGCCCCGCTTGTATCAGCTTAGCTCAGCTTTTAGCCTGTGTCATCATCTGCTCTCCCCACTGTGTTTTCTCCCCGGGTCGCCTATCTGGTTTGTTTTCCTTTTTAAGCTGTTAATTGAGAGAAGACTTGCTCATTTGTATTAAAAATTCAGTGTTGGCATATTTAAGCTTCTTTTAATGCTACACCAGAAAACAGAAGTAGCGTCAAAATGTGGTTGTATTGTAGGTGTTAATACTTTGAAACTAGCTGATACTAAAGGATTTGTTTGACATTTGAGAAGATGGTAACAGGTACAGAGAGATTTGAACCCAAACTGAAACTAAATAATATTTGATAACTTGCTAAAGAAGATATATTATGGATATGAAAATTATATAATAACTTTGTGGACTTAAAAAGACATTGAGCTGAAAAGGTCAGTGTACCTAAACTCAGTGATAAAAGGCAGTTTTTATCTGTCCATGAAATATTTCCACATTGTTCATTCAGGTGAAAGCTGTGCTGCTTTTCTTTTCTTTAATGATACACTGTCTCACTAGAAGACAAAAAAACTACATTTAAAACACCACGTTTGTCGTACACACGTTTATCATATTAAGTTTGAAATATCAATGAGGTGTACATTTTTCACTTTTTCACTCTCTGTATCCAGGGAAGGTTTTGGTGAGTGTGCTGCACACTGACGCAGAGGAGCTGCCGTCTGCCAAACAGCCTCTCTCAGTAGTATATTTGTCTTCTTTTACTTTCTTCATCTGGATCCTTCCAGCAAAATCCTGCTTTCATACTGGTCCCACAACTATTGAATGTTAAGCACCAGCCACTTTATTTATCTTAAGAAGGAATTTGACCAATACGGGCTTATTATAACATATATAATATGTAATTCAGTGGTCTCTAATGTTGAAGTATATTTAAATCATTCTCAATTTTCTTTGGTGTTTACAGCATATAAGAGAAGTCAATCTACAGATTTGATCCGTCAAATTAGGTGACAAGTTTGAGTGGAACAAATAAACAGAGAGACAGTTTAGTCTGATTTTTACAGTAATGGGGGATGGGATGTTGTGTGAAGGGTGGGGGGGGGCATCGGAAATCAATAGTGCACAGAGCACACTGAGGGAGCCTGGCACTGTAACCTGATTTGTGCTTATGAGGAGCAGGAGACAGGAAAACAAAAGCAGAGAGAGAGAGATAGGCTGAGGTTTTAAAAGCTGCAGCGTGAGCGAGCGAACATGCAGGCCCGATCGGACAGAGGCTGATAAGTAGGAAAGCCAGCGTTAGAGAAGGAGAGGGAATAACAATAAAAAAACAAGAAAGAAACGCCTCTTGCAAGACGCCGGCAGCAACGAGCAAAAAGCAGCTCAGATTACAAGGTTATTAGGCTCCTGCTAATGGTAAACAAAGCCACAACTCCCAGTGTGCTCGTGCAGGCCGCACCAAGATCTCCGGGATTACAGTTACTGAAGTGGGGTTAACGTATTCATTCAGCCATTTTGTAGCATCGTTGCTGTTTTCTGTCTTGTTATTGAGGCCGCCTGCCGGAGTGATCCATCGCTTTGTATCACGACTTCACACCGCTCAGAGTGTGATGACACTATTGATCTTCTTGGCTTTATCAAATTAACGCTCTCGTCACCGTCTGTCTTGATATGTTAATTTGAAACTGATTTAAGTCACCAGCTCCAACGCGGAAAAACCACAAAGGTAACAACTTTCCCCCCAGCTTTTAGACTAAACACAAACTAACAGACTTCCCATTAAACTGAGTGTCATTATTTGGATGTTATTGTCCATTGACTCTCAGAAAATGGTTGGAAGTGTGACAACACTGCAGCCAAACGCACTCAGCTGCGGTTTGTCAGGGAAGCACACAGATGAATTACTCGCATTGGACAGAATAACAAAATGTTCCAGCATACAAATAAACAAAGTGTGTCATTCTACTTGTGTAATTATTGTTAGGATAATTCAAATGTCCTTTTAAGAATGTGAAAGGTCTCCAATCACTGAGCCACATCGCACTGTGTGCTGTACCTCCTTTACGTTTTCATACCCTAGAGACCGGAGAGGTGTCGGATGCAGGTAAAAGTGGCGGACAGAGGCGTGCATTTGAAGGACGTTATTGTTGGACACGTTCCCAGTCCAAGGGGATAAGGTGAACAATATTATGTCGCGAAGCTGTGCACGACTGCACAGCATAGTGACGGTCATTATGCTGTACAGTATTGTACATTATATTACATCTCTAATTACAAATCTCTTTGTAAAGTCCAATATGTGGCATTACATTTAGCTTTGCAGTGAATAATAAGATACGAATTCGTCATTAACCCAGTCACACTTTTTGGCCATTATGTTGCTTTACTGAAGAGGTGTGTCTATGAAAATGAGCCAACAAGAAGAGTCCCCACTTTTCTCGTCTTCAGAGGTGGAGATGGTCAGTAGCAGAAAGGACTAATCGGTTCATTTTTCCTGCTGAGCTCCACCCTGCATGTGACAAACAAGTAGGGATGGCTTTTGTGGATATCAATAGTAATAGTAGGTAGGTCACTGTAGCAACTTCCTCTTTGTGTGGTGTGTATCTGCTGCATACTCGTGGCTCCATGGCCTCCCTGCAGTCAGAGGATTACAGTATTAAGACTTGCACTGAAAAAAGGACGTCATTGTGAACAGCTTTATATAAAAAAAAAGCAAAAACAAACATGCAGTGTGAGAAGGAAGTCGGCAGCTTTGCCTTTCACTGTTCTGATTCTTCAGTTTGTGAGTTTATGCGAACACTGTGGGACCAATGGAGGTATTTGATCGATACTTTCTGTGAAAAACAAAGGCCTAAACACATTTCTCACCGAAACACTGTTTTTGTGCTCATGCTGAAACCTGCACTCACACACTGCACCGTTAGAGTCCTGAAAGGTGATTGGACAATTTCATGTTTACAGGAAGAAACTCTGTATTGACCACAAGCACAGTAAACCCAGTGTGCAGTGTTTCTTTCTTTACTAAATCCACAAATCCAATTCACTTACAGCTCTTACAATATTTTATCATTTGTCACTTTCAGTGCTGTTTGTGAATGCGTCTATTGAAAGTGTTACTTGTGTGTCCTCCACCAGAAATTCATTGAGTTTGAAGATGCGTTGGAAGCTGAGAAGAAGGACCTCCAGGTGCAGGTGGAGTTTCTGGAGCTGCAGGGGAAACAGCTGGAGCTCAAGACAAAGAATTATTCTGACCAGAGTGAGTGGACGAACTTATAATAAACTACGTGTGCACGTCTGGCTTTTGATGAATGTCTGAGGCAAAGCTGCTATCTGGATCACAGTAGTCAGGTCCTATGCTGATTCCAACAGTGTGAAGATTACAGATACACAAATAAAGAAAATGCGAGAGTTCAAGAATACCACTGTGGCTCAAATGGGAAGATGAAAAGGGAAGTAAACACACTGTGGGAGGATGTTGTATTTTTAGGTTATGATGTTTTTGAACTGAACTCTAAATACATATTGGACTGCCTGTTTCTACTCTGTGGAGTTCAGGCCCAAATAGCTAAATAATGTGAATACTGAAAACATTAGTTAATGATAACAACCTCAGGGTCATGCAGTGCCCATGAAGTTATATTTCATGGTCCAAACCCTCCACATTTAATCAGTGACATGTTCTAAAGTGAACTGGTCAAGTGGAAAGGGATTAAGGTCGGAGCTATTTGAATCCATTATATTTCTTTCTCCTTGGCCTTGGTATTAAACAGTTTCCTCTCTCTCACTGTCTCTCAGTCACTCGGCTGGAGGAGCGAGAATCAGACATGAAGAAAGAGTACAACGCTCTACACCAGCGCCACACTGAGGTGAGAGGAAGCGCTCGACTTTTCACCCCTCAGCCCTTTTTTAAAAATTTCTTCCATTTACATTTATAAATCTTAAAACAACTAATAACTTAATAAGGCAAAAATATTCATGGTTTTCAACATTTAAGGTTCAAGGTTTAACTTTATTTCCATGACAAAGGATAGCAGCGGACAATGAAATGCAGTTGTAGTCTTCTCCATGTAACACACATTCAGAAAATGCTAATTCAAATTAAAACAGAATAGAACAATAAAGTAAAAGTCGCACTAAAGCAGGGAATAAAAAGAAAATTAAATGCTATTTATCTAAATCATATATGAATATGCAAAAGACATATCTTTGTAATATGTAATGTAAGACCACAGTAGAAACGTGGTAAAGGATATCAGGGTTTAGCATCTTTAGCTTTTTTAGGCTAATTTATAGAAATCAGATGTTTTGTTTTGACCATTTCTTTAAAAACAATGACATGAAATTTTACAGTTCAATATTTGTACTTTTCAAATAAAAAAGGCAATGGCTGCTTGGAAACCATTTATAGTTGTTTAAAAACTGGTCAGCATTAAAATAAGTCACATGGGATTTGTATGAAATAAGTAGCAATATAAAGCTCTTTTACAAGCTTTATAATCTCACAATCTGAGCATCATTTTGATTCACATTATATTTCTTATTCCTCCAACATTCATAGTTTCTAGATATTGTAATTATATCACTTTAACTCTGACCATGCAGTTCCTTTCCTCACCAGTCCAGAGGGATCTAGCATGTACCTTAACGTTTCTTCCTCCTCTCTCTCTTTTTTCACATCTTTTTCTCACCATCATGTATTGCAGATGATCCAGACGTACGTCGAGCACATAGAGCGGTCCAAAATGCAACAGGCAGGAAGCAACAGCCAATCAGAAGGCCCCGGCTGTGGACGAACGTGAGTCATTTCACACTTGTGTGTGTGTGTGTGTCGGGGTGTATCTTTGTGTGGATTTGAAAAGTAACTTTCACCCATCGTCTTGTTGCTGGTGTTTGGTGTTTTGTCCTGAACACATTAGGCTTCTTTGTGTTGATGCTGACGTATGTTTGTCAGGATGCTGTGATGAACAGCTGGTACTTCCCTCTGACAGAGAGGAGAATGAGTGTGCAAAGAAAGCTGGCAGCCATTATGAGCCCTGTGGGAGATATTCAGAAGGGGAAATAAAAATAAGTTTGGAATCTTGAATATTTATGTGAGTGTGAAGCAAGACGAGGAGTGTGACATCTTGTGCAGCTTTTGTAGCTGATCCGCAGATTAGTCTCCTTCTGCAACATGTTAGCCACACACAGTATCTTAAATATCTGTTCAGCTGCACTTTCTATTCTAATCCTGCAAATTTTTATCAGCTGTTAAAGGTGGAAGGAGGAGACTGATGTTTGCAGGTGATTGTTGGTGTTTTGATTTTGAGGACAGTTGTACGGATGGCTGCATGATAAACACTGACTAGACTTGGAAGATGCACCACTTCTTAACAAAATGCTGAATATCCAAAGAAAAACAGCAAAAAAA
>JAOXYL010000045.1:13424003-13456031 GCA_028564955.1 Terapon puta
AATCCTGATTACAGTGATTGTTGGTTTGGAAAATGTCTCTCAGTTACGATCAAACACACCCACACAGCCCTGATGAAGCATGTGTTTCCATGTTTTTCTGTGCCAAACTTAATAAATATGAACTTCATTTTTAACTTTTTAGTCTCACATCTCAATGGGGCCGCTTCAATCTCTGAGCATTGGGTTATTCTCCTGTTATCTGTAGCTGTGGTGTGCAGCTGGAGTTGACCTGAGCGGGTGGAGGGCCATCAGCCAGGAGTCAGTACCGGCCAAAGCGCTGTCAGGCAGCAGCGATCCCCTGCAGGCTGAGGAGGACGGCAACGGCAAGAAGAGCAGCCACAGCTCCCCAGAGAAGAGGAAGGTAGACTGTGAAACGTACTTCAGGGCTGCATTAAGTGCACGTCGCGTTAAAATACTCCCACATGTGACTCTGCTCTGTCAGCCAGTCTTCATCTTGTTAACACCCTGTCCCCCCTACTCGCTTCCCCTTCTAGTCGAAGGAGCTCCAGGAAACAGACACCATGAGTAGCCGAGTGTGGATCCTCACCAGCACCCACTCTGCCAGCAAGGTGGTCATCATCGACGCCAACCAGCCGGGCTCACTGGTCGACCAGTTCAACGTCTGTAACGCCCACGTGCTCTGCATCTCTAGTGTGCCAGGTGAGATGCAAAGTCCTCGTTTGGACCCCCATAGTCCCGTTTTCTGGTGTGTTGAATGTGCGATGAAGTTTTATTGTGACAGCAGTAAGATTAATAAAGATTACGTTTTAGGGGTGCAAAAGCATAAAGTTGCAGCTGCAGTGTGACCATGTGTGTGTGTTTACGTGTTAATGTGTTTTTGTTACAGCTGCCAGTGAGAGCGACTATCCAGCAGGAGAAATCGTGTTGGATCCAGGTGATGGTGGAGCTGGGGGAGGTGAAGACACTGGCAGCGTGGAGGGCATGTTGGCTGGTATCACTCTTGTTGGATGCGCCACCAACTGCAGCGTCGCCCGTAGCAACTGTTCATCGCGCACTGACACTCCCATAATGGACAAAGGACAAGGTGGGCATATCCTGCATGTTTTTACTATCACAGAAAAGTGTCAAACCCACCAGTATGTCTATTCATTGTGATGGTGTTGCGCTTTAGCCCCCACTGCTCCCCCCATGAACGGGAAGATTCACCCCGCCCAGTCGGCTGAAGAGGCCACAGAGGCCACCGAGGTCCCCGAGTCAACGGCCAGCCACACGGAGCTGGGACCTCCAGGGCCTTTTACTGAGCACGTCTTTACCGACCCCCAGCCCCGTCCTGCAGACTCCTCTGACAGGTGAGAGCTCAGCAGCTCACGGTGAATCTGACGATCTTTAGTAGATTATGAAAACATCAGCATGACTGTTTGTCTTTCTACACAGGAGCGGAGGTCAGTCCAAAGAGGAAAGCTCTCAGCCTCCAGACTCAGAGGACGGAGGCGAAGATGCCAAGAACTACACCAGCGTGGCCCCCACGATGTGGCTGGGGGCCCAGAACGGCTGGTAAGTCACTCAGCAGAGCTGCTCTCAACTTCTGCTGAAGCCCGACAACATAACAAATAACACACAGTACAATCATTTCTGTACCCTGTTCGCATACGAGCTCATATATTTATTCCGACACTTTCTACAAGAAAAGCTCAGTCGCATGCTGAATTGGAAGATTCCCTCAAAGAATTAATATTTCCTCTATCCCAGACAGACAGACAGACACACACACACACACACACACACACACACACACATAAATATCATGACCTGCTTCTTTTAAACTTTATGTGCACTTTGGTCTTGCCTCTGTTCTCCCTAAAGGCTCTACGTCCACTCAGCCGTTGGAAACTGGAAGAAGTGTCTCCACTCCATCAAACTCAAAGACTCTGTGCTCAGTCTGGTGTAAGTGCTGGTGACAACGCTCATTTAAAATGTTTACATTTAAGGACATTTTGTGCAGGTGGAATTTTAGAATCAAAAGTTTCAGACTTTTTCTGTGATTTTGTCTCTCTCTCCTCCCTTATTGCAGACATGTCAAAGGTCGCGTGCTGGTTGCCCTTGCTGATGGGACCCTCGCCATATTCCACAGATCAGAGGGTATTTGTGCTGCGAATTCATGCTTTTACTGTTTTCGTATGTAGACATAAAGGGCCTGTTGTAACTTTGTAACCTGCGTGTGTGTGTTTTGTTGACAGACGGCCAGTGGGACTTTTCCAACTACCACCTAATGGACCTTGGTCGGCCTCATCACTCCATCCGCTGCATGGCTGTGGTCCACGATAAGGTTTGGTGCGGCTACAAGAACAAGATCCATGTCATCCAGCCCAAGAGCATGCAGATAGAGGCGAGTTGTAAATCCAGCAACCTGAATTTGCCTTAATGTCCTCTGTCTTCTTTTCATTGTAATAAAACTGTAACTGTAAACTTCTGCAGAAGTCCTTTGATGCCCACCCTCGCAGAGAGAGCCAGGTCCGGCAGCTAGCGTGGATCGGCGACGGCGTGTGGGTGTCGATCCGGCTAGACTCGACCCTGCGCCTCTATCACGCACACACACACCAGCACCTCCAGGACGTGGACATCGAGCCGTACGTCAGCAAGATGTTAGGTGAGAGTGTGTTGGCTTGTTTTGGAGAAAGAGGAAGGTGTCCTCGCACTTCACTGCACAGCGCGACCAATGCTGGTGTTTGTAGTCTCACTCATCTCACTCACATGTTCTTCACTGACTCTGGTTGTAATTCACAGGCACTGGCAAGCTGGGCTTCTCTTTTGTGCGAATCACAGCACTTCTGATTGGCGGAAATCGTCTGTGGGTAGGAACTGGAAACGGAGTCATCATCTCCATCCCACTGACTGAGAGTGAGTTACATTTATATACAGCTTAAAACAAAAAGTATCATGAGCTCTTTCACTAACAGTCCAAAAAGCGCCCATCTAATGGTTGAATAAAGACCTTTTTTCTGGGTGATCATATGTTTTCTTGAGACACAGTTACCTACATTCACTGGAGACGTTATATTGTGATCCGACTCTGTCTGGAAGTTACTTCGCAGAACATCGCAAAACCTCAACAACAGGTTTTAGTAGCATTTGGAGGACTAATGTTCATAAAAAGTAATAAAACGAGAAAATAGTTTTTTGGTGTTGACCTGAATTGTGCTGATTCTTAATCTTGTGTCTTAAAGATGAGGTGTAAAACAACATTTTATTCCTGAATTCTTTAGTGTGGGGTACATAAGGCCACGACATTAGATGATGTTAGATTCACATAATAAGGTAACTCTCACACACTGCATGGACTAACAGCAGCTTCATGATCAAATCAGCTACTGAGAGTTGTTTATCTGTGTCCTCCTTTAGCTTACTCCCTCTTCTCCCCACAAAGTCCCCGTCTTTCTTTCTACCTTCTGTTTTCCCGCCTCCCCTCACTGGTTTCACCTCTTTGACAGACAGTCTTGGTCGTAACTGTTACTGTTGCTGTCCTCTTTCTCCTCTGCTCTCCTCCCACCCTCCTCCTCCTCCTCCTCCCCCTCCACCTCCTGTAGCGGTGGTCCTTCACCGGGGACAGCTCCTTGGTGTGAGGGGTAAGTGGGAGCGCTCCCTCCCTCCTGCTCTTGTGCTCTACCTTTTCTCGCCCAGTCACCTTCACGTCCTCTGAAAACAGTCCCAGATCAAAGTTTTTATTTCGAACAACACTGAATGAACGCGCTCAATTAGGCCTTTAATCTGAGAAAATTTGGCTGAATGGCACCAAAACTTTTCGGTATTTGACTTTTTGTTCTCATCAGAACAGTGCTTTTGCTCATTGGTTGCTCTGCATGCTGTTTATCATTGTGATTTACTGCGTCAAAGACTAAAAGATATGTTATCGTGAAACAGATCTGTTGCATGCAAAAGATGTGTCTTCAAGCTTTTTTGAAATATTGTAAATTTTTCAGTTGCTCTGTGAAAATCTGTGGATTTTGTGGGTGTTTTTCTTTGCCTGTGTCGTGTTGCCACATATGATATGTCGTAACCATTCCTGATTGGTTGGTTTCTGACTTCTGGGTTCCTCATCCCTCAGCCAATAAGGTGTCTCCCACATCGTCCAGTGGAGTGATTCACGTGTACAGCGACGACGGCTCGGAGAAGAGCAGCGGCAGCTTCATCCCCTACTGCTCCATGGCACAGGCCCAGCTGTGTTTCCACGGACACCGAGACGCCGTCAAGTTCTTCGTATCTGTACCCGGTAGGCAGCAGAGCCCGTCCGTCTGCACAAAATCATGTCAGACTTGTGCTGTGAATTATTTATGTTTGAATTATTAACACTGCCCCTCTAAAGGATTGATCTGTATTGACCCATACACAAATAAAGGGCCTCAGTATCAGACGAAAAAAAAAAAAACTTTTACAAACCAACTTTGCATAAATAAACATAAATTTGGGAAAGGAGCTCTGTTTGAGATGATCTGGTTCAGCTGAGATCACATTTGTAATATTCATGATTATATATAATACATAAATACAATTAGGTGTTCTTCATGACTGCCTACATAATGGTATCTAAGTGCATCCCTGACTGATTCTTTTTGTGTGTGACAGGTAATGTTTTGGCCACCCTGAATGGCAGCGTGCTGGACAGTCCGTCAGAGGGGCAGGGTTCGACGGCGCCCCAAGAGACGGAGGCCCAGAGTGTTCAAAACGTGTTGGTGCTGAGTGGAGGAGAGGGCTACATCGACTTCCGCATAGGTGAGTGGTCACACACCACATTTTCCTGACACCACACCCAAGCCCAGGAGGTGTAGCTGTACGATGCAGCGAACAGCAGAACTATGAAGGAAACGATGCACTGATGTTGCTGCATGTTGATATTTTTATCAAATGTGTCAAATGTGTAATTTACAAACAAAAAATATAAACACCTATAATAAATGTTGATATAAAGAAATATGTAATGTCACAGTTATTAGGAAATAAAAAGTAACATATTGTCTGTATTCAGTAATTTATGTTGTAATAATTACCTTATTAATAACTTAATTTTTAGGGATTATTTTATTTGCTGCCCTCCAGTGGTCACAGTGAGGAAATGCACCGCTACATGATATGAATGATGCACACAGTACACAGTTACAGACGCTTCTGTAACTATTAGCATTAATATGAACAACTCATTAATGTTATTATCGCAGATCATTAGAAGTAACATCAGTAGAGGAGCTTTATCAAGGCTGTAAAATGTCAGCAGTGTTTTTCATAAATAAATAAGGACGTAAACTCATTTTAACATCATTTAACAGCTCAGTAATGTAATAAGTGTTTATTGTGGAATTAAAGCTACACCCTGTGTTTATCTGTTCATCAGGAGATGGAGAGGACGACGTGGAGGAGGAAGGAGAGAACGGTGGCGCTTCGCAGATGAAACCTGCTCTGTGCAAAGCTGAGCGGAGCCACATCATCGTCTGGCAGGTGTCTTACATACCGGAGTGACGCCTGGATCTGCTTTAACACCTCACCCACTCATGTCCTTGAAGAAATCTCCTCCTCCTCCCCCCCCGAAACGCTTCCAGCCACCCAAACCTTGTAATTATCCCTGGTCATGTAAAAGTCCCCGCCGCTCCCTCTTGGCTCTAAAACGACCCTCCAAGCCGTGTATCGTCCCTTGTAACTATTATATCCCCTCCTGCCCCGTCACCTTGTAACTTTAATGCCTTGTAAGTACCTCCTCTGATCTAGTAATCTGCCTGCCATCCCGTTTCTGTCCCACCCAGGGCATTGTTACTCTCTTCATGAGCCTTGTAACCCAGCCTCATAACTACCTCCCTCCTCTGTATCGATCTTATATTCACCCTGTAAGCACACTGTATCTCCTCCTATATTTACCTCAATTGTCCTGCATCTGCCCCCGAAGTTACTCCCTCCCCTTCCTCCACTTAGTTTGCCACCTGTAAAACCTCCACTTTCATCTCAAAGCAAAGCCCAGAGACCCAACTTGCATCAATTGTACCAAAAAAAACAAGACAAAACAAAACAAAAGGGTACAGCAATGTGAATGACAACACTGACTTGCATTTCCACCAGAAATCTGATATATCAAACAGCCCTAAGCACCTATGATGTAGAGCCTGTTGAAATGGAGCTGATGGATGCAGAGGGAGTCTTGTTTTGGCTTTAAGAATGTAGTGGCTGGTAAGAGAGTTCGGCTTTGTTGTTAAACGCGACAGCAAGTGAAAGGTACGACGGTACAGAATAAACGGGAAAGTCGAAGTGACGACATGTTGGGTTCAGTACAGAAGTTTGATATTTGTTTTGGTCGTTTCCTTAAACGTTTCGCATCCACTCTTGCAGTCACGTCTATTTAAAGAGTCTTGATTAATGACGTTTGCTCCTTTTCTGCCCTGATGAAAAAACAGAAAACCCCTCATGAGGAGATAATGACAGGAGGTATCAAGCAAAGCTGAGTTGTGCGAACGAGGTTATTAAAGCTGTCAAAGGGGTCAAGCGTAATGTGCCGAAGCTTCAGTCCGAGACTCGTTCCACTCGTGTGGCTGTTGATCAGATGGTTTGGTGTAAAGCAGGTGAGCAGTGATGTGTTGTCATTATGTGTACAGGGATGACTGTAAATCTGCAAACAAACTGAAGCCCATCCTCTTTGTTCAGTATGGAAATTCATGCATCGATCTCTATCTGTGTGGATTAAATATTAAACAGATTTGTGTGCTGAAAAAAAAAGGATGATGTGTGGACCTCTTACTTTACAAATCACAGACATATAAGAACTGGCTGAACATTTTTAAGAAGCATTTCCTGGTCAGATTTATTGTCTTTGGAAAATTCCAGAACATTTTGTACAGCATCTTGGACAGCAGCTGAAAAAATGAAACATATTTTGTTCCTCTTTAATCTGGAACCTGAGTCTGAACATCATCAGATCTTTACACTGCTCTAAATATGGAAAGCGTCATATTTTAAAACTTAAAAACCTTTATATTCAAGTAGTCCTACATCAAGTGGCAATGGTTTTTTACACCTTTTTGGATTACAAAAAACAACAGGAAACTGAAAATCATATACATGTACAAAGGCATAATCATAAGGACAACCTTATTCCAAAAAGACGTTTGTGTAAGGAACCAGGTCCAAAACAAATCATGCTGGTAAACTGTTATTTAAGATGTCAATTGATTATTTGTGTTTCCTGAACTTTTAATAGAACCAGACCTTTAGGGTGGATGTACATTATTATTTATGACCTTTTATTGCTCCACATTCCAAGCTTATTGCTTTAAAGCTGTAAACATGAGTTAGTGATCGGTACTCAACAAAAACTATGAAAGCTGTAACAGAAGCCAACACTGTCAAGCTTCAGATCAACTTATTGCTCACATAGTGCATATTTGTTTTAGAAAGTCAGTTCAACTCAAACAGAAAAGAAACATAAAAATAAAGAAGCGGCGAGACAGCGATGACTCCTCTTCTTTTATGTAGCAACAACCTACTAAAGCCCCCCAAAAAATATTAATCTGAGGTATGATGATTCGTCTTGTAGTAACACCGGTGTAAAAAACAAACATCAGTTTACCTACAGGACGGCGCACACGGAGCACATGCAGACTGTCAGTTGTAGACCCAGTGGCTGCTGATGTCCTCCCAGCAGTTGAGCTCGCTCTGGCGAAACCACAGGGAGATTTCCTTCTGGGCGCTCTCCACCGAGTCGCTCCCGTGGATCACGTTCCTGCGACACAGAGCCGACACAAACATGTTGAGGACATGGAGACGCACGCAGAGCCCGGCCCCATTTATGGTCCTGATTTCGTTGGCGCCGGCTCACCGTCACCCAGCCATGACTCACTGGGATGCTTGAATGGAGCAAAGCCAACGTCTCTCACAGAGGACGAGAGCTGAACCGTCAGGTGATCTTACCTGCCCACCTCCACGCAGAAATCTCCTCGGATGGTCCCGGGCAGCGAGTCCGCGGGGTTGGTCTCACCCATCATCTTGCGCGCCGTCTTGACCACGTCCAAGCCCTCCCACACCTGAACACACACCGACATGTACGTGTGACCGTAGCATGCAGAACAATGTCACCGCACCCAATCAGCACCCCTCTGCGCTCGATGTGTCAACCTTTCTATTTCCACAGGCCTCATCAAAGTTGGAACATATAAACGAACATATTAAAATCACATTTCCTCTTATTACAGTTTGTTCTGGGCTGAAACGTGCTTTTTAATGTAATCATGTATGACTGATGAGATAAAACCTGAAAATTACTGCTGCCACAAATTTTCTGAAAACCTTTTAGTATCCTGTGGACGGGTGTTGCAGTTTGATGGGGACTCTCACCATTGCTACGACTGGTCCAGAGCTCATGTAGCTGATCAGTCCTCTGAAGAAAGGTTTGCCCCTCAGGTCCCAGTAGTGTTCTCTCAGAAGATCCTCGGAGGCCTGACACACAAGACAGACAAATAATTGAGACTTATTATTTTGGCAATAATCAATAACTAACTAATAAATAAAATTTAATGTTTCTCAAGGAAGAATAAAATAAAAGGCCTATGACCCAAATACCTGCACCAGTTTGAGGGCCACCAGTTTGAAGCCTTTCTTCTCAAAGCGACGCATGATTTCGCCCACCAGTCTCCGCTGCACCCCATCTGGCTTCACAGCAATGAAGGTGCGCTCATTCACACCAGTCCAGCCTAGTAACCAGTGGTGGCATGCAGAAAAAAGTTAGGGTATATCAAGCAAGTGTGGAAGTAGCCGAGCGTGTACTTTTACAGGGCATCCAAAAAAACTGAAAAACCTTCCCATGCAGCAGTGCACACACAGGTTTGAACTGTACTAAAAACAACATGCGCCTCCACGACCTTTGCCTGTTATTTGTCAGTCTTAAAAGAAACCGTGCGATTCACAAATACAGAAGTTATAAAATACAAGGAATCTCAAAATGCTGAAATCAAAATTAGAAGACTGTCAGTGCTTTTGTTACTAAAAACAGTGAAAAATAAATTCAAGAGCGACTGGATGTTTTGATCAGGATTATTTGCTCATTTTTAGAGTAATGGATCAGAGGAGGACTTATAGAGTTGACACTGTTGATTCCAAACAGTCTTTCCAAACTTTGCATGACCTCTTCAGTAATCTCACCTTGAGGACTTTTGCTAATCTGAGCACAAACAGAGCTCTAAACCCTGAACTGCGTCAACATCAGGCTCAATCTCTCAGATTATTAACATTGTCAGTTTCTGCCTGTCATGCACCTCACCGCACTCTCCGATCCGTGCGTGTTTAAACACCAAATCTTGGGCGTCACTTCGCTGTGACTTTCTTTTCGGCCCCATTTGCAGCCTGCCCGGCCTCGCGGGCTCCCGTAGGATCTATTAATAGGATGATGAATCAACTTGTTTTACAGAGTGGACACGCGGTGCCGTTAGATTAGTGAGCTCACCCTCATGCTGTTATTGTTTGTTTACCGTCCATTTGACTGACTATCTGTTAATATGTTAACCAAACTCCACTTTGCCTCTGTCAAACACTGAATTAGTTACAAGCAGCTGTGTCAAACTTAGACACCTCCATATTTCTCCGGTAACCCGCGCTCCTCTTGCAGCAGCTTAGCCGGGGAGCGCGTCCCGCCGGCCGGCGTCTCCTGCTCACACACACATGGTGGACACTGTAAACGCCTCACAAAGAGCGGGGGGTCAACCGAGGGGCTGTGTGAGGTATTTAAACGAGCTGAGGCACCGACCTGACTGGAAGATGTAGGCGAAGATGGAGAGAAACAGGCAGATCATGACGGCGCAGCGCGGACGGAGAGAGGACGGAAAGGCGGAAGCAGCTCACGCACGTTCCCTTGGAAACGTTCCTCCAAGCGCGCGCACGTGGCTTTGTGAGGCTCACGAGGATCATATTAAGTATGGAAGCTCATTTGTGCCGAGACAAAAAAGTTCATAATTCATAATTTAATTTAAATATGTGTGGTGATTAGAGGGCTCCGCGTAAAGGGACACTTCGAGGATTGGAGGACTTTTGTATGAGGTTATCACAATGTCTGTGGTTATTATTTCTTTATATACTTACACTGATTATTCTGATTACAATAGTCTCACAAAGGAATGTCAAGTCAACACACAGCACAATGCACAAATAAATTAAATGATTTGAGTCTGTAATTTGCTACTGGTATGTCATCATTTTTTCACTGAAATGTAACTTAGAATAGCTGCCTATTTTTGGATTCTTTTGAGAATGCTCTTCTGTACCATGTTTCACACACACTTCACAAATGCAGGGGACGCCAGGCACTTTACAGCAACATTAATGTAACATTCATGGATGCTAACTGCTGTTAAATGGAACATTTCGTTATAAACAAGGTCTGTTTTTGTACATAATAATAACAATAATAATTATTATCATATTATTGTTCCTGTGTTATTATTATTGTTGTTATTATTATTCTTATTAGTTTATTTCAATTATTTGCGCATGTAGAGTTAAACAGAAATGAGACAGAATACATAAAATCAAGTAAAATACAACATTTTGTTTAGAAGAGTGAAGAAAAGTCCAAAAAGGTGTTTTAAGTCACAGCTACTTAAAGACTAAAGTGAAAGGAAATGTTTTTTTTTTAAAGAAACATTTAATGAGCCTGCTTCCCTGATATCTGGAGATATTGTGTTCCTCAAATCTGCAGTGTAATTGATAAAGGCCAAATCCCTGATTTTCTTTCACTTGTTGCGAAGCAGATAAAACTACACCTAGTTTGAGTAGCCTACCTCATATAAAAAAATCCCATCAGTTCCTAGAAGTGGCAGCTCTGCTCTTTTGTCCAAATATCTTCACTTCTGGCTCAAAAAAGCATCTCTGACTCTGAATAAACCACTGAATTATTACCCTTTTAGAGCCATTTTATGGATATTAGATGTTACATAACATTATATATTACAATTTTAGAAATGATCTGATACAAAATAACCTCCACTTGCCACATTTATTTTTCAGCTTCCGGTGGTATCCCACTTGAGGACTCCAGTAACAATATCTGTCAACCGAGGTACAAGGTGGTCTATGTGGTTGTGGTTGTGTTGAAAATGACCAATCATAACAGAGCCAGTTCCTCCCTTGGTTTCCGCCCATTGATTGTCAAAAGTCAGATTCTCGTGAGCAGAACTCCACAGTGACACAATCTTTGCCTCTAATTATGACTTCGGGCCCATTGGCCCACAAAACCATTTTGTCCATTCATGACAACATGAAACTTTAAGATGGTGCACAAAGGTGTCTCCAGTCATTCTGGTGGATAATCGATATGACATAAGTATATGATGGGGAATTATGTGAGGTCATGAGACCTTGAGTAAAAATAAATCTAGTAACAAACAGAACCCAAAAATGTTGTATTCTGGTTTTCTGGGATACATGGAAAAGATGCCCATGTTGACAACTTGTGAGTGTTATATCGGTCCCTAAATACATGTCAGAGACTCATATTTATGTTAACTTTGATATGACAAAGACAGGATGAGAGGAAGTCCAATCTGGCATAGTAAATGGAAAAGACCAGTGTCAGTGGACCATTTCTGGCCTTTAACTTTAAATGTAATGTTTTTTTTTTTGCCTGACTGCTCAGTTCCTTTTCTCTGATGGTATAAAAAAATGTGATTTCAAGATATTCAAATATCAATCCCCAGTGCGTCCTCACTGCTATGCTTTAATTAAGTAGTCTATGAAGTACTCCGTAATATAGGTAGAAAATGATCAGAAATCACTGATAGCAGCTATATTTCATCTCAAATTTAATATTTACCACATCAACAGACACATATTACACACAGGTCTGCTTCAAATCAAAATAGCAGAGAGGTTGTTTGAGTTCAGGATTTAGGGACAGTGAGGCGAGTGCTTCCCTCGTGTACTTTGACAGAAGAACGTATGACTTCTGTTAACACTGAATTGGTCCAAAATGTCCAAGATAAGGGACCCATCAGCTTTAGAACCACGAGTATCACACAGCTGTTCCTTCTGACTTCTGTCTGTCTTGTTCCCTGCTGCGGAAATAGTCTTTGTTGAGCAAGACATCCCTCTTTAAAGGCAATACTGGTTCCTCGGTCACTACGCCTGCTGCTTTCTTGTGCCGGGCCAACAGCATGGCGCGGAGCAACGGAGGGTAGGGGACATGTCTGACGGGCGGCTCTGGGAGCGGCACAAAGTCCTTCAACTGCTGCTCCATGTGTTTGGGAACCAGGCGCCAGTCGTGGTACATCACCTTGTCCACCTCCTTGACCTCGCTCTCCTGTTTTCCTGCCAAGCACAGAATACAAAAAGTCCAATTTGTTTACAATTATTACTTTATATTTACTGTTTTATATCATTTTGTCTTTATGTTGCAATACAAAGTTCTTAGCAATCGCAGAAATTCATAAGCTCTGTACATGAATATTTAGTAGAACCGAAGTAGTCCTTTTCCACTTTTCACAAATAAATCATGAAAGAAATATTAGCTACTTTATTGGCTAATTGTAGGAAATAAAGTAACACATAAAAAGGCACAACACAAACAAAATAAGGGACATATTGAGGTACAAAAAAAAGCAACTAACTAAAAACTGACTAAGAACAAGTCATCAGGTTGGTGTAATTCTCAGGTCATCAAATACTGATGTTCTTGCAAGTCCTGCTCAGATTTAGCTGTCATTTAATAACAATACATGAAAAAAACATCATGATGCAGAGTAGTAAAAAGCCTCATGTTCTCTCATGTCTGTCTGCAAGATGACAAATAAACAACTTTTAAACCGTTTGTTTTCTGAATCTGGATCAATCAGGGCTGGAGATAGTCCCAGCTGGTACTTTTAGAGTCACCAAATGATCAAACCTGCATGTCTGTTGATTGTAGGAGGAAGCTATAAATGTTAACCTATTATTGATTTCAGATCACAAATAAGGGGGTCCAGTCTTACCTTTGAAGGTGAGGATCCCCCATGCTCTGCCGTGATCCATGTTCTAGAAAGACACAACAATCAGGTGAATGTAACAGGTACCCCATGCAGAACCAAAACCTGGTCTCCCACCCTTCACACCCCTCAGCTCTCACCTCCGCCGTGTAGTCCACCTTGACCTTGGTGAGCTGCCAGTAGCTGGGCTCCGTGTGGTCCTCCAGCCAGGACTTGCGGGTGAAGAGACGGCCCACTCCGAACATCCTCATGCCGGCCAGCAGTGAGAAGAGGCGGCTCTCCCTGCGGACGTCCTGCCAGGCCAGCACCGGCAGCATCTTCCCCGTGAGAGGCCGCTTCATGGTGTCGTAGTCCAGGGCGAACTTCTGGGAGTCCCGCGGCCGGGCCTGCAGCTCCCGGTAAGCCCGGATCTTTCGAGCCATTTCTGCGATAAGACGAAGTCTCTTCTTCTTCGCCATGACTGCGGGTTGTGCAGCAGCTGCACAGAGACAGAGAGAGAGAGTTTAGATCCGGACCGGACCAGCTCTGATGTAACGTGGCTGACTTGATTAAAAAAAAACTCCGGACGCGTCGTTTACACCGATACGGACACTGAGACTTTAAGTTAATAAAACTCAACTACCCATGCTGTTTAAACTCTGCAGATAGCTGCAGTAAAAAAATACCTTAAAATCTCTGAGGAGCAGCACTGAGTCCACTTGACCTCGGCGAGGAACACGACTTCCGCTCCCTCGGTCCGACCGTAAACACTTCCCCTTCACTTTAGTTCCGCGTGAGATAAAAATGTTAGAAAAGAAGGAATTTATTCTGACAGTACTTTTGATTGATACACAAAATTTATTTATAATATAATTTTTATTCGAACTGTTTATATTTCTTGGCTATTTTTAGCTTGTGTTTCAATTTTAGTGTTGGTAATAAACCAACCTAGAAATTGTTCTGATCATTTAAAAAGATCTGTAACCCAAAGAGTGTGTTTTTGCGTTAATGCAGTCTCCAAAGCGATCTTATTACTTGAATAAAATATTAAATTATTAGTCAGGATTTTGGGAAACCTGAGGCCAGGTGTTTTTTTTTTTTTATTGTCACCCTTTTCTGTTTATACTGCTTTACTGCTTGATTCCTATATTCATTTCTTCAACATCTTGTCTATTTTTGTAGCTTTGTATTTATATTAGTTTATATTCTATTCAATTTTTCTCTTTGTATTGGGCTTGCTCCAGGACCAGGGTAACTAATTTCATTCCATCCCATGTTTAACATGTGTTGAAATGATAATAAAGAATCCTTGACAACAATGATGAATAAATAAAACCTAATTAAAAAGTAAAAGTACAAATAAAGAACCAAATTCAAATAAAACTTAAAAATACTTTCCATACGTTAAATGTGAATAACCAAATAAACAGTCATTTTCGCTCCATATTAAATTTACTCAAAACATTGCATTTTTTTTATTTTATGAGGGTCGAAATGCAGTTTCAAAGTGTTATACACACTGCAATGAATCCAATAATAATGTTTTTGCTTCCACTATTAAAAAGTGTATGGATTACAGCATGATAAATATTTCCATTTTTGGTTATATTTTGTCCAGGGTGTTATTTGTAATTCACTTTTTTTATTTCCCTCTGGAAATGCCCTGTTCACAAAGGAAAATTATTAAATCAACACTTTCTTTACTTTTTGTTGTTTTGTAAGCAATAAACACATCCAGTCCTTTGTGCATATTTAGCATTTGTTTTATTTTCAGCTTGAAATCATGCTGACAAGTTATACAGAAAAAGGCAAGTAAAGGCCTTCACATACAGTATTATTAATATGACATGTTATAGAAGAAACACTTAGAATTTCCATATTTACAGAACAATAGTAAGAAAAAGTGCTTGGATGCATCAATGTGAAGACAAATACTGTGAAATAAGACAAAAATACAGCTGCTAGACTACAACTAATGTGGTGTTTGCGTTACAAGATCTACAGTGAGAAATCTGATGAATCATCACAACTGGACAGAGCTAAGAGCATATTATCAGACTACTCCTGACTAATGTGTCCTCGGTCACCTTCCCCACTGTCGTGTCTGTGTGTCCACCATGACACCCTAAAACACCCATTCCTTCTGAAAACCATCATCGCACTAGATGCTTGTATTGCATAGTACCTTAAATCTTTGTGTGCGTCTACTTAAACTGAGACATTGAGGAGTGAGCATGATCACAGACTGGTGACTGAGGTGGCAGAGGGCAGCTTTAACACCTGGGTCAAACACTATTTCAATAATTGTCAGGGTTTGATACTCCAAAGAAACTAAAATGTGAATCATTGAGAAAATATTTACACATCTGACCCAGAGCTGACGTTTTCTTCCTCAGTCACTCATCAGTTAAAACTTAAACTGGTGTGGACACCACTCAGTGGAAAGACGGCTGTAAGATGTTCTGTTTTCCCAGATGAAAATGAGGATCAAAGCAACTCTAGAAACTACCTCTGGACTCTCATGTGCCAAATTATGACAAAACCAGGCTAAATCCACAACTTCAGAAGTGGGACTGTCACCAGTACCAGCACAACATAACGCAGATTTTCTGTTGCAAACTCATCTGTGTGACCACACAGAGAAAACAAGGAACTTTTTACAGCCATCTTTTAGGCCAACAGGGACTGTTCATACTGCATTTGATACAGGATTTAAAAGACCTTAGTCGAGAGGCATTAGTAAGGGAAGCAGTGGAGCAAGGCTTTGGGGAAAAAAACAAAAAAAACAACAACCTTTGCATAAAGTACAAAAAAGTTTTAACATTAAAACTGCTCATAATTTCATATTTTGTCAATTGAAGAAACTAACTTTTTAAAAATTTCTAAAAAGGTGTAACAGTGATGAAAAATTACTCCTATTGTGTGGCAGTCTCCTCTGAGTGACATACATGATCAGATTTAAAAGAGTTACACTTAATAACGTATACTTCTTACATCTTTCAGAAAACAGGAAAGACAGAGTCTCTACAAACAAGCTGCAAATTTTGTCAGAAGACTTTGAGACGGATGTAATGATATCTGACTGAGTCTTTTTTTCCTCTCAAGTTTCTAAAGAAACAACAATTATCTGACAGGAGTAATAGGTGTAGTTGATGATGACTGTCACATGAAAGACGCTCTTGGACAAAGTACATTCATGTTCATCTCATCCCCTTCTAACTTTTCTTAAGTTTAGCCAAAACATTTCTCACAGCAGAAGTTTTCGTTTTCGAATTGCAATCCGTTTGTGCGGAAATAAAGGAATATCCCATGACTGATGACGTGTCACTTCCTGTCTAACTCACTCATGGGACAAACAGTCCCACTGATTTTCAATTTGCAGATGCCACTAAAACAGGTAACAGATTACTTTCATAATACAGTGATAGCATTTAGCTTGCAAGCACACATTATCTGCATACAAGATGGAAACACAGAAAATATTGAGTATCTTGTTTTTTTTATCCTTGTTTTTGCAAATAAATCATGAAGACCACCAAAATTTGGCCATACTTGACTACAGTGTTACACTGTACAGTCCACTCCTGCACCGTCCCACGAATCCTCATACTTGATGGCAACAAGTTGCTCTAGCTAACAAAGTAACGGCACATCTTATCACTTACTACTGAAGCTGGTTTAGATACTGGATGTGTGAGTGTGAAGATGTCTGAATGGCATGAGAGAAGATCACAGTAAAAACGTGCAGGCAGTAATGCTGCCGTCACAATCCTCCACCTACGTACCGCTCTGATCCTGGTTATTTTCTTCACTACTGGACAACACTGATGTTGAGGAAAGCTTGAGGCAGGTAGGAAACACTAGATCAGATGCCACAGGACAGTAACGTCTACCAGTGTTTAAGAGGAGGTAGGATTTGGGCTGTCCAGTCATGTCCAGCGGCATCTCTTCCTCTGACAGGCTTCAGGGTCAGATGTGCAGCCCTCTGAGTCGCTCTCAGAGGAGGATGGTCCAGCCAAAGGGGGGACAGGCAAGCGTGAGGGGCGCTCAGGCCCATCTGGAGTTTCCTCTGTGGTGCCACTATTGAGACTGAGCACCCAACCCAGTTTGTTGTGGAGCAGCTGACGAAGGCCCGGTGGCAACGGCAACACGTCTAGGGTGTCTATACAGTCTGGCAGCAGCTGGCGAAGGCGAGCACAACACAAGTAGAGCAGGGAGGTGGGTGCAGAGCAGGATCGGATCACCTTCATGCTGCTCTTCGCTGCAGTGGAGCACGCCATTGGGTAAAACCTCTTATTTTGTAGCTCTGTGGCAGCAACACCTACAATGAGAATGGCAAATGTTTTTATCTGCATTTCTAATATCTTGTTACAATATCACACTGTGTATGAATGTATGGACATCTGCACTAAACCGATGTGGCTTATTTCTTCCATTTCACTTTTACAAAACTATATTATAGAGATGCTTTAGATGCAATTATTAAGCTTTGAAAACTTATTTTGGTTCTAATCGTGCAGAACCAATGAGCCCGAAATACTAAGTAAAAAGTAAGATAATCTCTGACTATTTCCTTCCTCCATTTCATTCATTAAAAAGTGATTTAAAAATAATTCCAGGCTGTGAATAAACTCAAATTCACGCCCACATACTGTCCTTTTTTCTAACTGTAAAATGCTTGTAGTGTGGCCTACAGTTGTAAATGCAAATCTAAGGAATTGCATTAAGATTCTATTGTTAATTTTAATGTTTAATAGTGCAGTGCTCAGTGCATCCTTACAAATCATCAAAGTAGGAACCACCAGCCCTGCGCTCAATAGTGGACTTTATTCTCCAGCACTGACCTATACACTTGCGGTTCTTGAAGAATGTGAGTGTGCCGTGCCATGTATCCAGATGGACTCCAATAATAGACCCCTGTCCAAATCGGGAGGAAAAGTTCATCTTGTCTCCTTTATGGTGCAACAAGCCTGAAAAAAGGAACAACCACTGATGACCGACTGATACAATAACCCTTGTGGGCAATAACTGCTAAAAAACACTGTTTTAGTCTTACCAGTGTAAGAGAGGCCCCAGCTGTCTGTATCTTTGCCCAACAGGCTGCAGAATGTGTGTCTGTATTTGTCTAGATTGACATCAGAAGTACCAATGCCAACCATCTGTAGAGATATAACGAACAATTTAGAGACAAATAAACTTCCACAACAACTTCTCAATACATGTTCAGAGGTTTACCATGTCTGTTCCATATACTGGGGACGTCATCTTGATCTCCCAGAAGTGCTGCCCTTCAGCCAGCTCCTTAGAGCCACGGATCGCTGCCGTGCCGCAGCTGTACTCGGAGTGGAAGTTCACTTTGCGATTGTCACAGCTCAGTAATGTGGCAGTCGATCGGCTGTTGACATCCCAAACCCAGTCAAACTCTGAAATACCACAAGTCACTCAATTATTCACGGTCAGTGTTGCAAGAAATCAAATGTTTTCCATTTGCTGCACACAAATATGTTATTGTAGAATCTGTATCCAAACTAATCTTAGAGACTAGCAAAAGATAACATGATTGCCTACAACGGTTTAACTCACATCACTTAATCAACCTCTAAAATATATAATGACAGTGTCTTCCATTAGCACGCCCTTGAAATGCCGTGGTTGTCTGGTACCTTGGTCATCCTCTCCACAGTGGCAGTCTTTCACTTGGTGAAAACCTCGCAGACGAGGGTTGTAGTTGGTCTCTGCCTGGGAATCACAGCCACAGTAGGACTCTCCGGTGACAGGCACTGCGCTGGGGACAGGAGGGACCATCACTGCTGAAAAGTCTGCCTCGGAGTCTGAATCGCTGTACTAGAGAGCAACAGAGAAAGAGCTACTTTAAATGTCAGCAACATTGCTTATCCACCAACACAGCCCGGTTTTGTTCTTTGGCTGCAACAAACACAAATATTAAAGACATTATGTTGCACTCCTTTCTGTAGACAAAATGATTAGTTATAATACAAGGCATGCCAACAACTGGAACTTCAGCATCAACAAACACATACTGTTTATAAAGGCCAAGGGCAGAATAGATCCTTTTAGTTTAACAGGGATCCCTGAGGTGAATTTTATCTTCTCATGTTGACACATCCCATCCCCTCCCTAGAGTGTAAATAAGTGGCATCACAAGGCGCAAACAAAAAACTCCTACATATCTACTGACGCCTTACATCTTTCCAGTAGGCCTTGCACGTTACCTCCAGGCGGTCGTAGCTCCACTCATCGCTTTCGGAGGCCAACACAAGCGCCCGTGCATCAGCATCCCGCCGTATCCCACCCCAGACGTATCGCCACGCGCGGCTGTTCCTGCTTCGCCTGGACATGGCAGCAGCAGAGTCTCACCAGAGGAAGTCAGATCAGGTTCAGTCCAGACGCTGGAGGAACAGCATCGGTCCAGCTGCTGACAAATAAAGTGACAACATCCTGAGAGAGGCACACACACTGAAGACACGGTTGCAGTTCATCTGATCAGCTGCTTACCCTGTTGCTTGTGTATTTACACAATAATCTGAATCTATTTTAAACACTTACATACCCTGCCTGGAACAATCCAGTGATTTGTATTGTATTGTAACATCTTTATAGTAACATGCCTTTTGTCTGTTTTAACCAGAGCTTCTTTAAGTTTTATTTTATTACATAAGCAACCTCACAGATGGTATTTATACATGTTATTTATCCAGCTGTGAGACTCCTGGAGGGGCAAAATTAACCC
Source organism: Terapon puta (assembly GCA_028564955.1). NCBI lineage: Eukaryota > Metazoa > Chordata > Actinopteri > Centrarchiformes > Terapontidae > Terapon > Terapon puta. Next base: position 13,443,672 of record JAOXYL010000045.1, read on the forward strand.
CCAAATCCTCCAAAGACATCGACACCCTGGGGAACAACAGCTTCAAACACATCATGCTAACTCTAAACTACTTATCAATACTCTTATCTCAGTCCACGGACCTTTACCATCACCAATAAAACCATTATTATCCTTTGAGGCGTGAGCAAGCTTTGGTTAGCCACCTAGCCTGGTATTGGCATGTTAGCAGGCTATAACAAGGTCAGAGACGTCACAATTCAAGCCAAGCTGCTCGTTATTAGAGTAAACAGATATCAGCACACTTGTAGTTTTCGCCGACGACTGTCTCCTCGTCGTTTATCAGCTATTTAATAAGAATAAAAGGGGATGTCCAGGGGCGTCTGGTGATGCGGATTCAGACCTAGCATGAGCTAGCTCGTTAGCCGCCGCTGTTGCTACGAGCGACGGATAAAAACCGCGTTAACGTTACCTGACTGTTAAATCACGGACAGCATCCACGGAAACCACCGGCAGCACCGCGGGGACCTCACTCTGTGGAGACACCTGAGGTTTTTTTTTTACGATTAATCCACAGAAAGTGAGAGTGAGCAGCTAGCTTGGCTTCCTGTCTCCATGACCTACTTTACATGAGTGTGACCGTAAACAATAACAGGCTCTCTGCAGGAGCTCTGCCCGCTGACACCGGGAGGATTTATCCAGCGGTGAGCAGCGTCTGCATCTTTTACTTTGTTAAGTTTAAGCACCAGAGAAAGTGTGCAAAATGAGCCCATTATCAGTGGCATTCACAATCTATACAGTAATTAAGCAAAATGAAGGTTGCTGTTGTTGTTGTTGTTGTTCATTCTGTGACAAGCTCTGCGTTCAAAATGCCAGTCAAGTAAAAGTACAAACCTATCAACAAAAACAACAAAAAATACTTAAAGTGCCAAAACTGAAAAGTAATCATTTAGCAGAAAGGCCTATTTCAGACTAATCTTTATCATGTCATTGGATGATAAAGGTGGAGCTCTGCCTCAACTTTACCCTCTGATCAGTCTGTGATCCTCCCAGGGATCAATGAAGGTTTCTATTAATCTATAATGATACATAGTGATCTATTTATTGATTGTGTTTTGTATTATTAAACAGCTAAAGGTATCAGATAGACGTTTAAAGTATGTAAAAAGTGAAAAGTAGGGACACACTCCAGTACAAGTGTCTTTAAACTCTACTTATTTTCTGCCACTGTCAGAATCACTACAATATAACTCGATTACAAATAAAATACATGCATTCAAAATGTTAGGTCAGTAAATCCACTGAGTAATAAAATGTTCTTAACATTAACCCTCACCATTTTGTTCCTCAGTCTAAAAACTATAATGAGGTTCTACCTGCTGTGTACGAGCAAGTTTTTCTCCTACTCCTCCTGTTCAGAGATCCTTTCTGTCAGAGTTAGTGCAGTGAGACAAAATCCAGTCCTGTTAGGTGCTAAAATGTACTGCCAAGTTTATGTGAAGGTAATATGCGACTTCAGCAATATGAGCTTCCCTGTTTTGTTTCCTGGTCGGTGTTTGTGTCTTTAAATGGAGGATATACTCATTTCCTTTATGTAATGTAGCCTGTTGTTTTTAAAAAAGAAAAGGCTTGAAAAATGCAAACCTTGAAACCTAAAACTAGTCTTTATGCAGAATTGCCTTTATCAATTTTATATTTTCACATTTGTGGATTATCATTATTGCTGCCTGAAGTCTTACTGACGTTGCAGCTGGTTAAATGGCGGTTCTTAATTCTATTTTATACAGGTTTTCAGTGTAAAATTGTGATCTTAATGATAACAACTAACTATAAATGTTAAATGCACTGAGTGAAGAAAAAGGTACAATATCGTCTCTTACCTACAAGTGGGAAGTGACAGAAAACAAATACTCAGCAGTGCAATCAGTGTTTGGCACAATTCAAGGAATCACAAAACCTTGTGTTTCTCAAAAGCCTTTCATCTGGGTGCAGAATATCTGTAACGTTCAAGTTGGTTTTGTCCTCAAAGTAAACTCAGATTCTGTGCTGATCGAGCTCCCTGTAGATCAGACTCCTGCAGAACTTGATTAACCTGAATTGTGAGGAATAAGGGAAAAAACGTGTGTGTGTATCCAAGTTAAACAAGGCAGGGAAAGAGCTGGTTAAAATATTCATTATCATTTAGTAATTATAACGCACCATGAGCAAAGTTGTGGAGACTGTTCCAGGTGCTGAGCTGCTGAGAATGGCACAAATATCTCATGTAATCATACACCACAAAACTATCAATTAACATGAGGAAATCATCATAACTCATCTGCATTAATGCTCTCATCAGACGTTCATGCCCACCTCAGGATGAACTGTAATAATCTTTGTGATACTGACTCTTCATCTAGCACCATCATCACATCTCACTTTTTTCATCAAATACTTAAACACCACATATCTGCAGAACTAATCATCATTTGTGTTTAGTGCCAATTGGATAGATTTTTTAAGAAAGGCTCGACAATATAACTTTGGAGGAGGTTGAGTTTTATTTGGAAATCTGACAGGCATGGCTGAACAGTGAGCTCTCACCTTCAACAAAACAAACAAAAAAAATCAAGACAGCAGCACTACAGGTAAACGATACTAGTGTTTGAGAATGTCATATTAAACATAAATTGACTTGCACACATTATGCACTCAAGTCATTCACACACACACACTCTCACACACACACTCACAGTCAACTCCATGTCAACATGTGGACATCCTCCATTAATAATCACACTACATCCAGAGGAATTCCAAGCACTTTGAACAATTACCCACAGTGCAATTAATCTAACTATACACAGATAATTTATATATTTTGATGTATATAGGGTATTCAATAAACATTATTCCATTTAACAGTTTCATTAAGTCAAAATCTTCATAAACTTTCCATAAATAGTGAAAAAAATATGTCTTGTCAGTTCCTCACCACTGTGATTCAAAAATGGTCCCAGAAAAGAACATTAAAAAATAAAAACACTAATGTGCACGATTCTTCAGCAGTCTCAAAATGGAGAATGACAGTCAAAACCACCAACAGAAAACAAAAATCAAAAAGGAAGGGAGAATGGGCAGAGGGATAAACGTTGATACTCACACTCACAGCACAGACTGGTTACTACATTTACAGGTGGGAAAGGGGGTGGAGGGACTCTGGATCACTGTACAGGTTAAGATCAGACAACGAATCAAGCAGACTGTCCACACATCATCCCACAACAACCAATACATCTTCATGCCCGTTCCGTACGCACAAGACCTGACACAACCGGATGGCTTTAAACAATATGGATAGATCACATCTACTGAGGACACGGCTGTCAAGTCGACCGCCAACACGTTTCTGTTGCCATCCCATCCTGCCAGACCCACGGGGTGTAATGGAAGTAGGTGAAAATCTCCTATTTGTTCTTGCTGCTTTGATGTGGAATGGATGAGATGGTGTTTGATGCAGACACTTTATTTTGTAGATAGGATGAGGGCCACAATGAGGCCGTAAAGCCCCAGCACCTCTGCAAAGATCAGGATCAGGATCATGCCCACAAAGAGCCGGGGCTGCTGGGCGGTGCCTCTCACGCCAGCATCTCCCACAATACCTATGGCAAAGCCAGCCGCCAGACCGCTCAGACCTACACTCAGACCGGCACCGAGATGCAGGAAACTCCTGTTAAGAAGAGATGAAGGAGAGAGTCCAGTCATTGAGGGCATACGTTTCAATGTTTTAATATATAAACACACACACACACACACACACACACACACACACACACACACACACACAGAGTACAGGCATCAAAGCACACACAACACATGGGTGCACAGAAGGAGACTATGGTGGAGTGATTTCCTGAAACCACAGATCAAATCTAAATAGTATGAGTGTTTTGTATCCAAAACCATTTAGGTGGAGTGTTCAAGGATCAAAAGAGTTTTTATTATCATTTCCAACACATCTTAAAACATGGGATGGAACAAAATTAGTTACCCTGGTCCCGGTGCAAGCCCAATACTAAGTTTTGTTTTTTGTTTTTTTTAATAGGGTGGAATAGAACTAGTATAAATACAAAAGCTAGTATAAATACAAAATAGGCAAGATATTAAAAGAAAATAAATATAGGAATAAAATAAATATATTTTAAAATGCCCAAAACAATAAAAATCTAAAATACCAGTCAGAGCTCAACTAGCACTTCCTTTGCACCCATAATAAGGGAGGTGTTTTGACAGAATGACCCAAGGAGCACCCAGTGAGGGCAGAATAAAATATAATGAGGACAAATGTGGCTGTTTGGACACATTTGTCTACTACTTGTAGAATTTATCTGGAATTTCAAAGCAAAAAAGAAAAGAAAACAAATTTTTCAACATATCAAAACAAGTTTTTTTTTTTTTTTTTTTAACGATTTACGTCAAACCTGGTTTGGACATTAATTTATCCAATCACATGACTCTGGGTGACCAGCTAACCCTGCCCATCACATAAAACCATACTTGGCTGTAGTGCATGGTTACTCTTTAAGCCGTGAAAGCCTTTGAGCAGTCTAATGAAATCTGAACGATTTTACAAAAGTCTGAATTTGAACAGGGAGAGTCCAGTGTCTCTCCCCATTTCCCATCCTTAAAAGTCAAAATGTAAAACATCAAATATGCAGTTTAAGAGGGTAAAGAGTATTTAAAGTTTAGTGACATCTAGCGGTGAGTTTGTAGACTGCAAGCAACTGAATGTCCGCATCCTCGTCTGCTCTTCCAAGAGGAGTTGATGATTGTGACATTAAAGAGAAGACAGGCTTTGTCTGTTTTGGGCAGATTGTCCTAAATCCTACACCCAATTTCTTTAAGTGGTGTCCCAGAAGGGTTCTGATCAATCACGGCTGCTTTATATATAATGTGAAAAGGTCACTGGTCATACCAACCCCTCATATAATGATTTTGGCTCTTCAACCACATGGACTGTATGGTTGGGTCTCAATGCTCTGACACAACTCCCACAAAAATAATAATAAATAATAATAGGTCTAGTAAGCTAAATAAAGCTGTTCCAAGAAAAAAAAACCTGATGAGTTAACAGTTAACCAGTAAAACAAAAAAAATGAGCCATATATGGTAAAAGAGGAGAAGGAAATTAACCATTTAGCAGATTAGAGATTCCAACGTTTTTCTTCGGAGTTGATATCTGGTCAGTAAATATTCATAAGGGGGCAGAGTTTGCGATCGGTCGGAACTTCAACTCAAATATAACATACATGAGTAAGTCTTACTTGTAAAGGGTGACTCTCTCAGAGATGTTGTTTGCTATCAGCACAGCCACCACCAGCCCGTAGATGGCAATGATACCAGCCATGACCACGGGGATGATGGACTTCATGATGAGCTCTGGCCGCATCACAGACATGGCGGCGATGCCTGTGCCGCTCTTCGCTGTCCCATACGCTGCTCCTAATGCTGAGAAAGAGAGAGGGGAGAGTTTCTGTTAGATCATCTGTTCACTTTAACCGGTGTTAATTCTTCACATATGAATGATTCTGACAAACAACTCAAACCAAACAACGTTTAGATTCAGACCGAGACGCATGAGAATGGTTAAGCCAGTTCATCGATTTCAGTTCTCACTCGACACGTTGGATCTGAGATGTAGCGTAGAGATCTGATGTGCAGATGAAATGATACAAGAAATGTCTGATAGTCCTCTCTTCCCTGCCTCGCAAAATTAAAGTCATATATCAAAAACAAACAACAAAAAAGAGGCGTATTTTCTAATCACACTAGTGTGCCTATTTTTAAAGGTCCCCACACGAACTGTCTCTGAATCTTTTAAAAAGTGATAAATGTTTGCACTCTGGAGCCTGGCTTATCCACATAAATCCACCCACTTCAATATTTTATTCTATCACTATTCTCATGACTAATGACACGAGTTGTTTCTCTTTCTGCTTCACTGATGTCTGCTCTGCTCGTCACACATTAGGTATTAATCAGATTCTTATTTCCCTTTTACCTGCTATTCTTTTGTTTTTTCATATTTCCTTTGTCTTGCTGTCCAATTGCAATTTAATTGTTTTGTATTGGGGAGGACTTTGTGTAATCCTTTTGGCCTCTTTCCTCCTCTGAGCACTAGTACTATATGTTTTATCGAGACATTTTAACTGTGCGACTGCACAGACTCCCCTGTGAATATTACTATGTCGAGTTTTTGTTGACACTGTCAGGGAGTGTCAGTTGAACTATATCGGGTTGCCAGTTGAACACTTGTCACACAACGGCACCGCATTCACTGAGCAGGGTCACCACCACACGTCACTTGACACAGGGCCATGATGTTTGACTGGCACTACGGCTCAGTGATAAAAGAACTCAGTGTTGAGTTGTATTCTTTGTTGTGTGCAGGATAATTGCTGATTATCATTTGTGTTTTGGTGAGCAGCACTGAAAACAGGCATTACCTGCTCACCACAAAAACGTGCTGGAGGCAAATTACTAAATAAATCCGACAACTTCTCACTTGCTGCTGTGGGTGTGGTTACACTTTCAAGGACTATGTACATAGACTACAAGCAATTGTTAACAAGCATTGCGTAAATAAGCAGTATTTACCCTGATAGTTTTAACAGTTGTGTAAGAACTAGTAGCAATTTTGAGCAGTCCAAATTTTTCTTATATTCTAGAAAGTAAAGGCCATACAAATGAGGAATCCGAGAAAATTAATAGATTTCCAAATACTTAAATAAATGTATGGCATGACTTCCAGCCCACCATGGTATATGTCCTCAGATGACTGTAAGACTAAAACCAATCGTCATTTTCATTATTGATTAATCAGTCTATCATTTTCTTGATTAAATGGATTAGTTGTTTAGACCAGAAAATGGTGGAAAATTATCACTGCTTCCCAAAACAAATGTCTTGTTTTGTTCACGACCCAAAAGATATTCAGCTTACTGCTACAGAAGACTAAGAAACCAGAAAATATTCACGTGAGAAGCCAAAATAGTGGTGATTAATTTGGGAGTTGACAACTATTCGATTCGTCAACTATTCACTGCAGCTGTCAGCCATTATATTCTTGATTGAGTAGCCTCGAGTGTTTATTAAATATCAGCTTTCCTCTCCCTTCTCCTAAATATTACATCAGCGCTCCACACAACTGTCTCCATGAGAAATCCTGGACTGACTCCACAATTGTTACGACACTTTAACAGCACCCATGGAGATTTTACTGAGGGGTATTAGAAAGACTGTGCCAACATGTCGTGTATGCCTGTGGTGGAGGAGATCATTTAAACCTGACTGTAACATCATGCACTATGGAAATCTAAAACATGTCTGGGGTTCTTTAGATCATTATATAGTTTCTGTTTCAGTGAGAAATACAAAAGTTATATTTCAACTGCAACAATTACTTACTAACCAAATGTGAGGGATTCTTACAAAAAATGTTTTATTGGCTGTAAGTTGTTTGGAAATCTAGGCCAGTGCGGATTTTACCAGTTGAATATTATGACATTGCTGCAGAATTAGATGCCATGTCATGAATTCAGGCAGTGCTGAGCTAGAGCAGCTGTGTCTGTGAAACAAAAAAAAAAAGCAAGGAAGTTTTCTAAATGACAACATGAGATAAGGAGACCTCTAATCCTCACTGAGAGGAACATTTTCTCACAGCTTGTCCCATGACAACACAAGCAAGAGACACAACAGCGCAATGTTCGTTTAGGACAATGGCAACAAAATGTGGATGACAGCAGAGGCGCACACAGCAGGTAAGACATCTCAGCTCAAACGTGCATGGAAGTCTTTTGCCCTACATTAAGAGAAAACTCATTTGGATTTAATCACACATGCACTGATCTATTTGGGTGCCAGCCAGGATGGGACAATCCATTTTAAATACAGTTATTGTTATGCTGATGTCACTGTTAAATTGCACTGTCTTCACCATCACTTTCATCCATTCAGGTATCGCCAGCCACAGACTCCCGGCCTTATGTCACCTTAACAGAGATGATTCCAAATTTAAAGCAAAATTTGTATAAGAGGAAATAGACTGTACTGGTTTTGTGATCTGTGTATCTCCAACTCTGCTGTCCATAAAGTGCCATCAGTGATTTCATCATTATGGAAACAGTCTGGAGGAACACACATCACCTGATTGACTTAACTTCCCCTATAAAAAAAATCATCATGTAAAATGTGTGTGTGTGTGTGTGTGTGTGTATATATATATATATATATATATATATATATATATATATATATATATTGAGTATTACTTCCCTCTGACGTGTGTGCTAGACATGAATGAATGGATGAATCTGCCCTTTAAAATCCCCTCTCTGATGTCTGAGGCCTTGATGCTGGCCCTCATGTTAATGCAGCTCATCACGACCAATGAGGGGGTAAACACAAGCTGGGAGCCATCTGCACATCTGCAAAGTGTTTTTACATTTTAATTCATGCGGACTTGGGTCCTAAAAAACAGAAACGACAAGACTAGAGATGGTCTGCGTCACCGACGAGCAGACAGCAGCTGTGGTGTGATGTGACATAACCTGGCCACATCCGCGTTAGCAGGGTGAGGGACTGGTGGTCAGCAGCTTGACGTCGGGTGCAAACCACCACCACCACCCACCGTCCTCGTTCTCCTCCTTCACCTCCCCACCCCCCCTCCCGCTTCGCATCCTGGGCAGGTGTGCGAGGAGAGAGCCGCGTCCCTTAAAGACAACCGCCCCACCTCCTCCCCCGTGTTATCGTTTCCACTGGATGTCACATTAAAATTAACCATGTGTCCGGGGTGAGTGGTTGCAGTGTCTGTCAGATGGAGAGGGTAGTTACCGCTGAAGACCATGGCCGCGGAGGCTCCCATCACGGCGAAGAAAGGCGAGTACTCGGGGCTTTCCTCTGAAGACATCCTCGCTCTTCTCTCGGGGCGACGCAGCTAACGAGCAACACTAGCTTCTTTTCTTTTCCCCTTTTTCCTTTCTCTCTCTCTTTTTGAGCTTTCACTCGTTCCTACCGTCAGCTCAAGACAGGTTAAAACACAGAGACGGAGAGAAGGGGGCGACAACGTAGCAACCAGCAGGAGCACCGGTGGAGAGGAGGAAAATGGCGAAACGGAAAAAGTCACATGATCAACCGTGTCGGGACGATCCATTTGTGTGGACGCGGGGGTGGACTAGGGCAAACAAGCTTAAAAATACCCAACCCCTCGTGTTTATTGCACCCTAAAAACTTTCAGAAACTTCTATTATTTTGATAGTACTTTTCTAAGAGTTTATATGTTCCAAAAGTTTGCACTGCTACAATATATAATTTAAGTGGCGTGTGCAGTTTGTGTGTGTGTTGTGGTATGTTCTGCTGCAAGTGCACTGACTGCAGTTGAAACGCTAGTAGTCACTACACGCTGGCGTATTAATTATTAGGTATCAAATAGATAGTGAAATCAACCCTAAACAGTGTTCCTGCTCTGTAATTAAATAATGCAACGTCAAATAAACAGACTAATCTAGAGGCACAGTGACATAATGCCCATATTCAGCATGCATCCATTCATCCTCTGTAGAGGACTCTACCTGCTTTAAGGATGTTTTCACCATGGAAAACCCAGCAGGTTAATTTGTTCAACATTAGACCCCCTCAAGAAGTTAAACAAACTGAAACTGTCCTGACTATGTGACCTGGAGACACATCCTGGATCAGCATTTGTCAAGGTGACACTGCAAACAGCTTAAAGGACATTTCACCTCAGAATTTACCCCAGAACCATTTCAAGCTTTTTGGGGCACATTTTGTAAGGGAATTACACTTTTGACCAAATTTTACATTTTTAACACTATCTCATTGCCTAAAATGTATATAACCCTCACAGCATCCCTCATCCCTCCCTGGTTAGTTGTCATGTCATCTGTTGTACATTATTTTATTGAGACTTTTGGTTTTTGGTTTTTGGTGTTGTAGTATAAGATCAACATGTCATGACCCATGTCTTACCCTCAAATTAACTACATTGTCTCACCAAGTGAGTACACCCCTCACATTTTTGTAAATATTGTATTGTATCTTTTCATGTGACAACACTGAAGATATGACACTTCAATACAATGTAAAGTAGTCAGTGTACAGCTTGTATGGCAGTGTAAATCTTCTGTTCCCACAAAATAACTCAACACACAGCCATTCATCATTCTAAACTGCTGGCAACAAAAGTGAGTACACCCCTCAGTGAAAATGTCCAAATTCGGCCCGAAGTGTCAATATTTTGTGTGGCCACCATTATTTTCCAGCACTGCCTTCGCTCTCTTTGGCATTGAGTTCACTTCAGTTTCACAAGTTGCCACTTGAATGCTCTTCCACTCCTCCATGACAACATCACAGAGCTGGTGGATGTTAGAGACATTGAGCTCCTCCAGCTTCTGTTTGAGGATGCCCCACAGATACTCAATAGGATTTAGGTTTGAGGACTTGCTTCTCCAGTCCAGCACCTTTACCCTCAGTTACTTAAGCAGGTGTCTTGGAGGGTTGTCTTGGAGGTGTGTTTGGGGTCATTATCATGTTAAATACTGCCCTGTGGCCCAGATTCCAAAGGGAGGGCATCATGGTCTGCCTCAGTATGTTACAGTGCATGCTGGCATTCACGGTTCCCCCAATGAACCGTACTTCCCCAGGGCCGGCAGCACCCATGCAGCCCCAAACCATGACACTGCCACCGCCAAGCTCGACTGTAGGCAAGACACACTTGTCTTTGTACTCCTTCCCTGATTGCCGCTACATACGCTTGACACCATCTGAACCAAATAAGTTTATCTTGGTCTCATCAGACCACAGGACTGGTTCCAGTAATCTATGTCCTAAGTGTGCTTGTCTTCAGCAAACTGTTTGCAGACTTTCTTGTGCATCACCTTTAGATGAGACATCCTTCTAGGATGACAGCCAGGCAGATCAATTTTCTGCAGTGTGCGGGATATGTTCTGAGCACTGACAGGCTAACCCCCCACCCCTTCAACCTCTGCAGCAATGCTGGCTGTACTCCTACATCTATTTTCTAAAGCCAACCTCTGGATATGACGCTGAGCATGTGTACTCAACTTCTTTGGTCGACCATAGCGCAGCCTGTTCTGAGTGGAACCTGTCCTGTTAAAGCCCTGTATGGTCTTGGCCACAGTGCTGCAGCTCAGTTTCAGTGTGTTGGCAATCCTCTTATAGCCTAGACCATCTTTATGCAGAGCAACAATTATTTTCTTCAGATCCTCAGTGAGTTCTTTACCATGAAGTGCCATGTTGAACTTCCAGTGACCAGAATGAGAGTGTGAGAGCAATAACACCAAATATAACACACCTGCTCCCCATTCACACCTGAGACCTTGTAACGCTAACGAGTCACATGATACCGGGGAAGGAAAATTGTGCCCAATTTGAATATTTTCACTGAGGGGGTGTACTCATATTTGTTGCCAGCAGTTTAGACATGAGGGGTGTACTCACTTTTGTGAGATACTGTATATCCTTGTCTAGTTTTTATACATTCTTAAGAACCAGGGTAAACTGAGAGATCATAGCTAAATGCTTCACTTATGAAGTTGCACTTAACCAGGAATAAATGCACTTTTACTGTTACTTTCACATTTGAGCTTCACCGCTGCACAGCAAAATACAACACTGCAGCTAATTTGCACAGTCAGGAAGACCGTCTGCCCGAAACATCTGTGCATAAACAAACAATTTAATTGGAGTGCTGTCCTGCTCCTGAGCTCTGATCTTGTTTAAGTGTCGTGGAGCACCAAATCATCACCTGAACATTATAAATGAATGTGGGACTAATTTAAAAACAGATACATACATTGTCAAAAACATTATTATGCCACAGGAGTTATGATAATTTAATCAGTTATAAACATTTTAATTGACTGTGAAATTAAGAAGGAAAAAAAACTAATATTTCTTCAGACATGGTGAATAGTGCTGTTGGAGGTATACAGAATACGTTGTGCTCTTACTCAAATTAAAAAATATATTCACATCACTGCAGTATATTAACATTTCCAAGATTTATTTTGTTTTATTTTTTTTATTTTAGCTTTAGTTTACATTGACTTATATGTTAGTTTTTTGTTTGTTTGTTTTTAAATCCAAATTTAGATTTGAAAGCAGAAATGTTATCTGGCAGTATTGATCAAAATGAAATATTCAGAATCAGATTAAATAACAAGGGTTTGCCTTTGTGCGATGTGTCACTAAAACATACTCAAAAGTTCCACATCCTCTGGTGGTTATGAAGTATTTTATTTATCATGTTATTTTTTGCTTGATGTTGGTGAAATGACCCTTTTAGTGTGGCAGACCTTCTGTTTGTTGCAGCACATTATAGAA
>JAOXYL010000045.1:13460660-13473687 GCA_028564955.1 Terapon puta
AAGAGAAGGTAAGACATCATAAGATGAAAAACTTTATTGATAAGGTTGATTAATTAAAACGACGAAGAGCAAAAAAAGAAAGAAACAAAGGATAAAAACTGAGAAATCATAGTCAGTCAAAATGATCATTTTGACCTACTTTGTCATGTGTTTTGGCTTCCTAAGACAAAACAAGAAAAGTGTGACCTACTATGTGAAGATTTTGATTTAATGTCCCATAATGATCATTTTTTCGATAAATTGAGTAGTTGCTTGGTTGGGAAAACTGTGAAAAATACTGAACTCTGTTTCCCAAGGCCCAAGGTGATGTCTTTTTTTGTCAATATCTCAAAAGACATCCAGTTTATTCTAATAGAAAACAGCACAAACCAGAAAATACTCACTTTTTGGGGAGGTCAAAATCAGAGATTTTGGACAATTTCTCTTAAAACAATATTCAACCTAATTAATAAATTGTCAAATTGTTAACGACTGATTAAACAGTCAACAGTTTATTGGTTAATCAACTAACAGTTGCAGCTCTAAAATAAAGTACAAGTACTGTACTTGAGTACTACCCACCCCTGCAATTTGTACTATATTTCACTGCGATAAAGATAACATTAAGATTTACCATTGTCATTTCAACATTTCATCTGTTCTTATATATATATTCTTGGAACAAATGTGCCTCGATAGACATAACAGGTTTATTTATATTCAAAATAACAGAGGTGAAGTGCAGCCCTAATGAACAAAGTGCTGCAGTCACGTATCTCCTCAGAGTCGCCGCGCACAGGCTGGCCTGCGGTCCAAAATAACATGAAAAGAGACACAAACTGCTGGTAGTGAACTAGATGAGTTTATATCAGTGCTGGACAGGTCAGGACAGAAAACCCACACATCCGTCTTCCTGGTTCACAAATGGCTTAGTGTTTTGTTTGTTTGTCTTTCTGCACAAACACCCCTCGCTCCATCAGCTGCTCTAACCCAAATCAATGCCCTCACTGCGCCATCAGAGCACCGCCCGAGCCCACCGAGCCGCCAGCACCGACTCCGGGTCGGCCTGCAGCATCTGTCCGCTGCGGCACTGAGCGGCTCTCACCTAGCTGGCTCGTTAGCTCCGCGGCTAGCTGCTCTGAGAAAACGCGCAGCAGCCCGGAGGCGCACTGCGGGACATCGCTCCCCGGTGTGTGCGGGCTCACCTGATGATACTGGGGCTCCTCGGGGTCCTCGCGGCGGCCCGACGCCACTGACAGCTGGGTTAAAGGCGGTAGGTGCGCGGCGGGCTCGGTCCGACGGTCGGCCACGCGCTGACGGCTCGGACAATAAAAGACAAACACGGGCAGCCTCCGCTCGCGCTCCGCAGCACGTTTGCCCGCGTCCCTCGTTTGAACGTGAACCCTCCGCTGTGAAAAGCTGCCCCGCGGCCTTGGCTGAGACAGGAGCCGGACTGTGCACAGGCGCTGGCAGGCTGACAGGATGACCGTGCGGCGGCCCCGGCGGGAGAAAAATGTGGTTTGTTTATGAAAACACGCAGAGGAGGAAGTCTGGAGAGTGCAAAACAAACCCGCGTCGACCAATCAGAGGCGGCGGGTGACGTTTAGAATGTGGGTCAACCAATCAGATTGGAGCTCACAGGCGGACCTCCATGGGTCAGTTTCATGGTTAGTGAAGCCTATACGCTATATATATAAATATCTTAATATAGAGTCAATGATGTGCTCCATAGAATATATAAATATCTTTATATACAGTCAATGCTGCAGCCTTATAAATGCTGTTAGTGGGTCACATCCTGCTGCTTGATGTGGGATAAAACTCCTCCAGACTGACACACTTAAAGGAGAAAATATTTGAGTATTTAATATCACCCTGTAGGAAGGTCATGGAGGTGGTGTGATTGTTTTGGTTCCTTTATATATTTGCTGGCTTGAGGCGGTGTGTTTGCTTTCTTCCTCTGTGTGTATGTTTGCACAGGAAGTCCTCAGCACAGCACCAAAAATTTTACACACACTTAAATAAACCCTGCAAAAGAGTCTCACTGTCTAAACCACTGTTAACTTTTTGTTGATCAATTTAGCTGTTCAATTATATCAATCTCCCGTTATTATGGTTCTATCTAACCCTTACCCTTACACTCCCATCTCATGTGGATTATTGCCTTGATTAATAATTAATAGTAACTGGCCCATAAGGCAGTGTTTTTTCCGTATTAGTCTGTGTGATATATATGTACAAGGTACTGTACATATAGTTTTATTTTGGATTTGTATTCTTCATTTACCTTCTGACACCCTCTGTTGTAAAATTACCAAAATAAATGATCAAAATGACTCTCAAAAATAGCGAAAGACCTACCAGAACATTAACACGATGTCTTGGTTTGTCTGCACAACGATCCAAAACCAAGGCTATTCAGTTCACAGTGATACAAACATTAGGATGGCCAACAAATATTCACACTTGAGAGGCGGGCCCTGTTGCAGTTTTGCAAATAGAATGATTGAGATCTTGAGAAACTATAAATGGATTAACAAAATTGGTGCAGAATAACTTTCTGTCAGTTGACTAATTGACCAGTCGTGTCAGCGCTATTGAGAGGTCCCAGTTTTTAACGTTTTATAGTCCCAACATGTGCAACCCCACTTAAACAAACCAAATAGATTTCCCAGAGCATTACTGGTAACAGTCTCTCTGTGTCGTTACTGGTCACTGCAGCCCCAGTTTTATGATCCCAAGAGCCAAACTTCTCTGCTGGGTCACTCATTCAAACCTTTGCTCTCTCCATCTACTGTGTTAAAGACCTCAGCCTGCACTGATCCACTTACATTACATTAACTCACTTGTCACACGGCAAGGCACTGCCAAGCAGGTCAGAAAAATACAGCCTTTGTTTCACCAACAGAGTGGTTGATTATTATCACAGCAGTGTGGCCGGACTTTGACCGTAGCCTGGGAAAACAAGGATACAGGTGAGGCTTACTGCACATAGAAACCTCCTGTTTATATTTGCATGTAGATGAAAGACTAAATTAACCACAAATGCACAACAGGGCCTAGATACCAGATTAATAACAATGTGCTCACCTATATAGGTATTTTATAGTAGCAATAAGTTGTCCTTTTCTTCACTTTCATTTCTAAACCCATGGTTGTATTCTTTTCATCTTAACACCACAATAAAGAATACAAACGGACAAAACAAAGTGAATAGTCTAATGTAATTTATTTCTTATATCCAGCACTTACTGAAACCAGTCAAATTATTTTAGGAAATAACACTAAAGGCAGTCAAAACACAGTCACGTTCACTTTCTTATCATGAGAATGGGGATGTCGGGTGACGTGGTCCAGCTGGTTAAATATTTACTCGAACTACAAACACATCTCAGCACCAACTTTTCAGACAAACTCCATGAAACCATGAAACTCCGGGTTACCGACAAACATGTACACAGCAAAAGTCTCACAGCCAGCAAAGACTTTTCCAGCCAGCTATGGCCTCATTTCACTCATCAGCAGATATAAAGATCAGAAATAGCTCACAGACTAGAAGGGGGATTCCTTTGATAATCTATTAAGATCAACCAGCTTTATTAAAGGTAGACACTAATCCAGTAATCCATCACTAATTGTCATGAATTGACTTTTGCCAAGACATCAACATTAAAGCACTGCAAACAGTCAGCACACACCATGAGACCAGTTTGTACGCTGGTTTCTATATCAACAAAAAACCTCCCTCATAATTTCAAAAAGCATTAGGCTCATGGAATCATTGTCCAAAATGTCCACTTGCTCCACAGACTGGACCAAATCCACAAGAATAACAAGCAATACATCATCTTTCCCACTATGCATTGGTCGCATCACATATCGAGGGATGCACATTTTCCCCAGGCTGTCAGATCTGGTCAATCTCAAATTCACTTCACTGCTCAAAACAGTAAACCATGATCTCCAACACTGGACAATCATTAGACTCCATCACCACCAGATAGTATGGGTAAAACAAAACCAAGTACCAACCAACTTTTTCCATTTACTCTTGGTAAACTAAGTCTAATTTATTACTAGATCCATCACAATCAGTCAGACAATACATTGAGAAAACATTCTGAAAAGCAATTTTTATTTCAGTTTGACTATTTTCAAGCTTGTCCATCAAACGCTGCTCTTATAAAGGACACTGCTCATCCTCAGTATATCACCTTGGTCTTATTCTGTTCACTTTCTTGGATATCTCATATCGTCAAACTATTACTACTACTAATATAAAGGCTGTTGATCTTAATCGTACTCCCTCAGCATCAGATTTAATCAGTAACACTTTCTTCAAACAAAAATCCTATCCAGAATATGAGGATTTATATCCCAATAAGACCATTGATGACTTCTGGAGCCAAATCTGTCTGTGTAAAAATACCAGCATGCAATCTGAAACTTCTCTATCATATTTTATCACTTATTTATTATGGCGGGGGCAAGATTGGCATGGGACAATGTGGGTGAGGCCTAGAAAGGGAAGAAACATGACAATATAAATTAACCATGCAAAACCCAATTCTCCATGAATATTTTTAGATTTTATAGATACAAAATGCTTTCAAATGTTCATCTGTTAATTTCCCCCTGGTTACACATACTCTCATATATACAAAGAAACTGCATAATTAGTCCTATGTGTCACCATTTTATGTCCCATCGGGCTAGAATACAGAAAATAAAGACCAGTGTTTGTCAGGGCTGTGGGGTGAGCACAGATAATTGTATCAGCTGTGATTAAGGATTGTGATTCAAACAGCTGAATGATAGCTCTGTTGTGACTGCAGGATGTTCAAAAGTTTGACCAACAACTGTTTGATCTGTCACAGCAGAAGAAATGGGTCTCACACCTCTTGCATTTACTTCTCTTTCACAGTCATCTTCTTTGTTTTGTTTTATTGTGTGTACACAGTCCTCATTCATCAGAAAGCTGCCATTTCTGAGTGACCGATTGTTGTCACGTGTGGACGTGTTTGTGGTCAATCCTGACTTCTGTTTCTGCAGAGGTAGCTCGACAGGAGAGCCGGATAGTCACTCATCACACCAGTGGCCCCCACTTCAAATGCTGCTTTTATGTCTTCGTCTTCATTGCACACAAATAAATGCACCTGCAATTACAGATAGTCAAGCTTAGTCAAACAGCTCAAAGAACGTATTTGTTTCATCACCGTCTCATGACTTTTCTGAATTTACAAACATGATTTCATCTGAACTAATGACATGTATTAGAAGTTCACAACATAAATAAATAATTTCTGTTCGCAGACTTAGAGCAGTTCAGCATGTTGTATGTATTCATAAATGTAAAGCTCTGTATCTGTAATTGGTGTTGATGGTTATTTTTACACTGTTTTGTCCTCCTGAGTAGAATCTGGTGGGTTTTCTGTTATTGGACTTTTATCACACTTTTTACACTCTGGAGTTTAAACACAAGAAATGTCAGTGCTGGAAAATAACCATATGAGACATGAAATAATTGTTTATCTGGTGATGATGGTCTTGGCTCATTTCAGGAATTTGCCACTCATAAAATGTGCAGTTTTTGGCGAAGGGAAGAATAAACATTTAAATACTTTTCTGCATGGTGAGTTTTGGTAATATCAGAAGAAATAAAACATATACATTTTTTGAAAAAAAAATGTCAACAAAACCTGGGTGATAGTTAAAATCAGACGGTGTTCTGTTTAATCTTTCCTGTGCTTTTGAGCTCTAGCTTGTGACCTGACCATCAATAAAACTCTGCTATATTTGGAGGCTGGAAGTAGTCTCAGATGTAACAGCCGAAATAGAGGTAACACTTGAATAAAATGAAACATCAAGGAGCACATGTTCAGATCAAAGTGTAGCTAAACAATTGATATGCAACAATATCATGTTGATATGTTTCAATACTTAATGTGTGATATCCTTCAGTGTTATATTACTGAAAAGTGTACTGTACTTATATTAATATGTTGTTGTTGATTTATGCACTTAATTTACACTTTGTCCATTAATTATTACTTAATATGATTGTTGTCCTGTACTGCTGAATCATTTGTACCACACCTTGAAAATGTATTTTAAGTTATCCTGTGAGTCTGTGAAAATAGACACAGACCCCAAAGTGAAGGAAATGTCATTCCTCTGTTTTCATGTGGACGAGCTTTTCTTAGTCACGTCCTCACAGTCACTCACAAGTGCTCAAATGTGGCGATGCTCTCAGCAGCCGATGAGACTGCGGCGTATGACTTCCCATTGTTTGCATGCTCAAACTATTCAGTGACCGCTCATGGGCAGATGATGGGAGTGAGCTCATCCCAGCAGAGATTACTCACATCAGGACAGCAGTGATGCATTCAAGATACTCATCATGGCTGTCTGAGCTCTACTGTTCATCTCAGATGAAACACTGAAGTGTAATGTGCATTAAACCATTGAGTGCTTTGGTTAAATGAAGTCCTCCAGTTGCTGATGCAGCGACAGGCAGCAATGAGAACACTAAATCCTCTTTTTCTTTTTCATTGATGGATCCATGGCTAAATCTTCAGGTATCAGATTTAGGGAGATAAATACAATCTTAACATTGTAGAAGAATTTAGAAATTAATGCACATTTCTCGATTATTATATTTGCACAGTGAACATATTCTTTATCCTTTTTAAAATGTGAGGATTTGCACATTCTATCCTCTACATTTGAAATGTTCTTTTCATTTCAAAATAGTTGTATTCCACATAATTTCTATTTAAATATTTGCCATTATGATTGTTTATTTTTAATGTGCTTCTTCTTTTAATTTTTTTTACCATGTCCCTTATGATGCACCAGAGCACCACAAATCCCTCGTATGTGAAACCTTGATCATAAACATGATTCTGGTTCTGATGGTTTCATACCTGAATCCCACGGGCTGCGAGGTGATTAAAAAGACTCTTCCTCATTGTCACTCTGGAATAAACAGCATAAAGAACCTTATCAATAACTTTTGCACAAACAACAGGAATACATAATACAGATTTTATATTCTATATACAAATTTAATCATATTTATATGTCTTTTCTTTTGTAAACTCACTTTTCTATCAAAGAGATGACCAGCCTGTTCCTCAGGATGCGCTTCTTAGGGATGAATGTCCTTCAGCACATAGAGACAGAGAAAGAAACAGCAGACATGTCGGTACTGTCATACATTTCTATTAACCAGACATATTAGAGAATATTTAAGAAGATGAAATCAAAAACTCTGAGATGCAGCTGTAAGACAAAACACTGGACGTAGACGTGAGGACAAGTGTAGTATATCTTCTAATTCTTGATAAGTAGCTTTGGGGATTTCAACAGGAGGGATCTTGCTGTAATGAAACACACACAGACTCAACATGCACAGACACACACGGTTGCAGCCACACCTGTTGATGATGCGTGGCAGGTAGAACTGCAGTAAACTCTCTCCCAGCGGCACAAAGGGCAGCAGGCCACTGTAGAAGAGCAGCAGGAGCAGCACGCCTCGGTTCACAGTGAAACTGTACGGCATTGAGCCATTCTGCCGAGGAGCAGAGAGACATGTTTAATGACACTGTTTGATTTCACCTATTTAAATCAAGCAGTCACAGCAACACTGTGATATTGTGGTAAAATGCTATACAAGTAACTTTGTCTCCCCCAGGTGGTGTATGTACCGTAGTGCAGCATTCCTTCATGATCCTGGAGTTCACAGTGGCCCAGACAGTGATGTCCTCCCTGTTGTAGCGTCTAACCAGATCTGACACCTACACACACAAACCAGTTGAAACAGTGAGACAGAAACAAGTACAGTAAATGTGAGTAAATACCAGCACTGTTACAAGCACAAACATCGCAGGCATCGCTGTTTTTGTGAACAGGACATGGGCAGAACTAAAAATATCTTAACTTTGATGGTGGAAAATGCTCACTGGCACGATGCATTGAATTCATGTGTTGAGTTTCCAAGCCACATGAAGTCTAAATTGCTAGTACACACAAAAACACAGTCTGATCAATTACATACTGTAATATGGCCTCAGCTGTCGGGCCATGTTATTTATTTGATTTGATTTATTTATTTTATCTGATCATTCTGAGATATCTTGTTATATTACTACTATAAAACTTCTGTATTTTGGAGATTCTTGGATACCGTTAGGAAAATTCAGTGTTGAAACTCCTCTGTTTGGATCTGTAGATTTTGGTATAGGTTAGGTGTGGTCAGCAGTGCCGTACCTTTTCTATCAGCTGCTTGTTGTTCTCCTTGATCTCAATGCTTACGGGCATCTCTGGGAACTTCCTGAACACGTCCTCCAGTAGAGCAAACTTCCTGTCTGCTCCACTGCTGTAGCGGCCTGGGGTGACACCCGTGCACAGAAATGTATGTACACACAAACAAGCATACACACACACACACACATACTCTGACTGACCTACTTCTTCATTGAATTCCATTGAATGGCTCTAGGGGTTAGCGACTGAGAGTTAGAGAATGAGAGGAGTAGCTCACCTGCATAAAATGTCACCTCCAGTCTCTCCTTGTACAGAGGCAGATCCTAAAAGCACATGAATGGAGAATGGAGAATTAAAAGTGACATTACTATGATACTGAATGTGATTACCATGAAAGAAACATCCACATGAATGTAATCCAAAACACACTCAAACACATGCACTTGACTATGTTTAAGGTGAATATGTAAAAATGTAATTGGTAATTATACAAGTTTGAGCCCAGTACATGGTGGTTTAAAAAAAAAACACCACTTGTCATCCCACCTGCAGCTTGAGTGAAGAGATGGTGACGTCATGGCCGGTCTGCCTCAGCAGATTCTCATCATGTGACACCACGATGTTTCCATCATGTGTTAGGTGACAGTCCATCTCCAGCATCTGTGTGCCCTGCTCCACCGCGCTGGAGATAGATGGGGTACAGATGGTTACAGATCTTCCAATGTGAAGTAATCTCTTCAAATACTTTACAAGAAACATGTCTAATCCAGGATGTCAGGAGAAAACTATCATTAAGAATTTATACATTACATGTTGCATATTTACTGTTTTTTCATAAAGCACAGATTTTGTTCAATGCATCCATCACCTTTAGATTTTCTAAATATTAGAGTTTATATGAAGTGCCTATTTTTGCAGACTTATTAAATTGTCGCATGGTGTATGGTGTGAGAACAGCATGGAAATTTCTCAACCTGAAAAACACTTTTTTCTTGCTGTTAAAGTTAAAATCAGTTTTCACAATCAGTCCTGATGCAATGCATCCTGTTAAAAGTTTAAATGAGACCTGTATCATTTGGTCTGTCTCATTGTCAGTCAACATATTAACCGCCCCTAATTCCTGTTAGTCCCACCAAAACCTGATGAGTCACATCACTATTCAGTAATGAGCACCATATTTTTTTTATTGCATATTTTCTTTCGAGGTGCGCCTTGATGGTACTTGTTTATTCAATTACGTCAGAAATCTTGAATGCAACATTTGACATTTTCAAATGGTCCTGCTTATTCTGCAGTACATCCATATTTGAAGCAGAGATACTTTGAGAGACTAATAAATGGTAGCAGTAGTCCGCTTGTGGAAAGGATTTTAACTCAATGCGATGTGTTTCTCTCAAACCTGTTCTGAGAGCAGCAGCTCTCCTCTTGATTATGGTACTCACTGTGTGAACGCCTCCATCGTACTCTCTATCCTCTCTCCACATCCTGGTGACAAACAGAGGGGTTAGGGTTGATGAGAAATACTGGCCAGTCAGTTAAGGACCCAGAAATACAGAAAAAGAGCCTACTTGTCATAATTTGGACAAACTTTGTTGGCAGCAAACACCCTTCAGAGAATATTGTGAAATAGTCAAACCTAAACATTTTCCAAATAAACCAGTGGCCAAAGACTGAATGCTGAAACAGACAAACTCTACAATAACACTGTGGGAAAAAAAATAAGATACTACTGGAAAGTTAGTGAAGAACAATTGTATAAAAAAGATTTGTCACTTTCACTTCCTAATCAAACATTGTGCAATCATCTGTCATACGGTGGGAATGCTTTTGGGCTGAATCTTTAACCCAGTGTGCAGGTGGTGAAAGTAGTGAGTCTGTAAAATACAGAAAATCATCTGGTCTCATCTCCTTGGCCACTTCCCCGATCAGAATACCTTCCTGACCCCTCCCCTCTTGGCAGACCTCCATTCGCCCCCTTACCTCCTCTGTGTGAGATGTGTGTGCAGTAAAAGGCCGTGCGCTTCCTCTTGTGGAGAATGAGGGGGTTCTTCAGTAGGTACAACGAAGTGAGAGTGTACCCCCCCAGAGCTGGGAGGATGAAGTACAGAAAACTGCTCATCCTTTCCTACAAAGACGTCCAGCGAGCTCTGAGCCTCTGCAGACAAACCTCCACGTGCCTGTTGGGGAAGATAGTTTATCCCTTGATAAAGATTTACAACAATCCCTGCGTCTGTGTTTCCAGGCCAAGTGAATCTAAAAGCTTGACTCAAGACTGATCTGCTCTCTGACTTCTTTGGAAGATAAGAAAAAAAAACTGGACAGACTGGTAGTACAGAGGAAAAGTATTGCTCACTCTTAAGCGAGCTCGCGTGAAACCTTCAGAGCTGTAAAAATCAGTTAATGAAGCACTAGCTCCTAACCTGAAGCACACCTCACTGGTCTCTCTCTCCCTCTCTCCCTGGCCTCTCCCCTGCCTGTGGCAATACTATTTCACTCTCTTTAACACTGCTTTTGTTCACCTGGGATATTGGCGGCTTTGTGTGTATGTGTGTGTGTGTGTGTATTACGCCTGTGGATGTTTGCCAACACCTTTCCAGGATTTCTTTTATTCTGATTTATTATTATAAGGCTGGGCAATTGTGATGCAGAAAATATGTGACCTTAAATCAACATCATATGAGAACTTGCAGGTGGTATGACATGAGGACAATGTAGTTAGCATCTTTTGTCCTTTCCAGATTGGATGTAGTTTGTAGCTGATGTTTGGGCCGAGGAAGGACGAAGGCGTCACCGGGAGTGCGGGAGGTTTCTTCGCATGTGTGTGTTTGACAAAGGGGACGTGGCGTGTGGAGATATGTAAACTCAACTCTGACCCACAAAGGCCAGAGACATAAAAACAATCCCATGTCTAGAGGCACGTGGGCTCGCTATACATACAGTACAAAGTCATCAAAGTGTAGTACTGTATTGTTCAGCTTCAATAGCAAAGCTGGAATGTGACACACAATGGTGCGGCAGGATGAGCCCGCTCTCAAATGTTACAACAGGCCTGGTTTGCACAGAAATCTATTCACGGCAATGCGGCATGACTTTCCAGAATTTTCCCACTTTTACAGGTGTCTCTTATTGTCTTAAAAATTATTCTGTAAATGCTGCTAAATTTGAAGGCTCCATTTTTGACAACCTCTCTGTCATGTTTTCAGATACAATCGTACACTTGTGAGCAGACGTTGCCTTGTCATTCCAGTCGTGTCCAAAGAATCTACGAATGTCAGGACGAGGGGGGGAGCCAAGCTCAGACATGTTACGAAGGAAGGTGGGAAAGCTGTAAAGCAGGAAATGCAAGTTTGCACTTTTGTGGTGAGATGCCACATAGTTATTTACATTTGTAGGACTGTCAGGCGTGAAGTTTAAAGTTTACTTCATATGAATAGCCTTTTAAGATCAGCCTGGTCTTCCTTTTACTCTGAGATTCTTCTAATGTAGGGCTGATACACACAAATAAAAACTGAGAGTCAGCTGACCTGACCGGCATGCAGCTAACTGAGCATTTAGAGCCATGTTTCCATGGCAATGATTGGCGACGCCTGCTGACCAGTGCTTCCATGGTAAACAACAATGACACCTGTTGAACAGTAGTACCTGTGGTGTTTTGTATTGTTATGTTTTGCTGTTTTTCCCCTCAGTAAAATTTATTTTAACCTCCTGATTTTGTCATTATTATTACTTTCTACTTTCTACTTAAGACAATCAAGATCTAAACAGCTTTGTGCAACAGATTCTTTTAGAGATCTTGCTGAAGTCTGACTGTGAGTTAGATCTAAGCCATTGCCACTGTTTACTGGAGTTTAATTACACAAAGTAAAAATGTGCTGAAAGTAACAGAAAGAAAAAAAAACACAGAGGGGGGAAATAAAGCATCAACAAACAGTTGTAACAGTATCAGGAAATTTTTATTATTTATATGTATATAATTTTGTTTCTTTGTTAATCGTTTAAGTCATAATACCCATAGAATATACAGACTATAACCCTCAATAACTCATATCTCTTTGACAATCTACTTATATCGTCTTTTAAAATAATTCCATATAAAGGTTTTGGAGGAGAAAGAAAAAAAAAAAAGAAACGTTTCAGAAAGACTGAACACTGCCAATAATATTCACGCCCATAAGATAAGGAAAAAAAAACAAATAAAAACATCCTAATAATTAAAAAATAATACAACTTTGACTCCCTTTTATGTAAAAAA
This sequence comes from Terapon puta, assembly GCA_028564955.1. Classification (NCBI taxonomy): domain Eukaryota; kingdom Metazoa; phylum Chordata; class Actinopteri; order Centrarchiformes; family Terapontidae; genus Terapon; species Terapon puta. The sequence goes on from JAOXYL010000045.1 coordinate 13,473,160, forward strand.
AAAAAAAAAAAAAGAAAGAAAAAAAAAAGAAAGAAAATACAACAACTCACCAATATAACAACAATAGCAATAATAAGAACAGCCATTTAAAAACAACAATATCTGGAAACCGGCCTCGTGGCAGTCGGGCCTTTAGACTCATCGATACTGTGTGAATGTATGTGGTATGTTTAAGTGCAACTTTTCACAAACACAGATACACTCCTCAGAAAGAGAGAGGACGTGTGTGTGTGTGAGTGTGTCAGGAGGATTGCAAATGTGGTCCTCTTGGTTGGTTCCCATGGTTACCCAGTGAGATGTTTAGTCTGGTGGCAGGTTGGGGGGAAACAGGGGAAAAAAAAAAAAAAGTAAGCAAGGCCAGGTTGACTGCTAACCAAATATACATATGGAATACACACAAAATATCTGTGCGACTGTTTTTATATCAATCAAAAGGGAGGAAAAAAAGTGTATAAGCACAGGTAACGAGGGGGAGGGCCCAAGCTGTGAGGAAACAATGCACACTTCCAACACACACACACACACACA
>JAOXYL010000045.1:13481933-13502134 GCA_028564955.1 Terapon puta
TGTGTGTGTGTGTGTGTGTGTGTGTGTATGAGCTAACCTTGAGGTCGCAGGTGGTGTTGATGAGCAGGTTGGAGGGCTTGAGGTCACGGTGCAACACATTGGCTGAGTGAATGTACTTGAGGCCTCTCAGGATCTGGTAGAGAAAATAGCAGACGTGGTCGTTGCTCAGCTTCTGACTCTTCAGCAGCTTGTACAGGTCCGTCTCCATCAGAGTCTGCACAATGTAGCTGGATAGGGGTGCATGGGTCAAGGAGAACAAGGAAAACTGAGGCTGCAAACAAATTAAAGACGCATTGGTCAAATATGTTCTATAATTCTGGTGCAATAATTTGGGCTCTCAAGATGGCACGATCACTCAATCCATCACTTTGGTACACTGGACAAAATTTTGGGCTCCATGGGATGAATACTTATGCTGTTGATAATCAAATTCCTCTTTCACTGCCACCAAGAGGTTCAAATTACATTTTTGTTTCAAATGTGAACAATTAACGGATAAAATTTCGTGACATTTGGCGCTGACAGTCATATTAGCCCCTGGATAAGGTGTAAAAAATTTTATCATCATTTTCCATCTAGCATTACTCAGATCAGAATTAAAACCTGCCCAATGCTTCCATTTACAATCAAATACCTGCTAAATAAGTTACACCCATCTGTCTATCCATCAACCTCAACTGCACTTTATCTTCACAGCCAATTAGAAACCTTTGTTACTTTGCCAAAAAACAAAACTAAGACGCCGAAGCTGGTAAATGTTGTACCTGCTAAGTATGTCTGCTTTGTTACTATGAGCATGTTATCATTTAGTTTAAAGCACAACTGTAGGTGCAAATGACCGCCTGGCTAATGTTATAATCTCGCTACACTGGTTAGCATATTCAACACGCGCTCTTACCTCAGTCCTAAAGGGGGCAACAGAGAGCTAATCAAAGCATTATCATGACCATAGTAAAAACACTGAGTACTGCATTCCTGTCTGAAGGTGACCGAGTACCATGAACTTTGCTGAACTGGGCGGTAGGCTTTCTTATTTCATGCTACAGTGTCACCCAGCTGTAACAGTGAGACTGCAGCTTGCAACAACGCCTGTAATTGATCTTACGCAGGTCAAATCTAGTATGTTTGCACCATTTATGACATGAGAGACTCCAGTGTATAACGCTCCTGCAAGATGAGGTACATACAGACTCGAGCCCCTAACCGGTGCCATCCCTGGATTTGGTTACATCTGTCCTAACCTGGATTCATCACATGTCAGCAATAACACAACGAAGTGGAGCAACTAAGGAGATCAAACAAGAAAAGCAGTCACACACACAAATAAAATACAACGACATCAAACATTTCCTCTCAGTTTTTCATCAGACAAAGCAGCTTTTCACAGCAAAACTGCCAGGACAGCGACTCAATGACAGGCTCTGCCTACAGTCCGTTGCCAGCTGCTCTACAAATGATCAGTACTGTCGCTCAAGAACTGACCTGAATAATATGGGTAAGTTATAACAATCAAAACTAATCAAAATGCTCATATGACAATCAACTATCAAGGTGATATTTGAATGAATTAAGGCGTCTAAATCCTAAAAATCTTTAATATCAACTTTGGTTCCTACATCAATTAGACTATGCTCTTAAACAACCTGTAATCTTAAATAGTTATCAATGACAACAAAAAATCTTTTGGTTGGATAAGCTACATGAAATAAATGTAAAAAATGACAATTTCTTTGTGGTGTTTTTCTCCTTATTAAGTGTACCACTGAACTGTTGGCCATGCTTTTCTTGAAGCTCAAGAGGGGAAAGTGCGATTAATAACTGCTTGTTTATTTGTTTGGTTTGATCTCGCAAAGCTGAACACCTTCCCTCAATAACCAGACCCAGTCAACAAACACATTGAAAATGAAAATGGAACAAAACTGTTGTAATAAAGATAAACACTCTTGAAAAGTCACTGCACAGTTTTGTTACAGGTGACTGAATACAACATGACCAGTTTAAATTAAACAGTTTTGAGTCCGACATCCAGTCAATGCAGCACTATAAAAATGTGTTTTTTGGTTCTTTTCTTTCTACAGAAAATGAGACTTTTGATCAAAAGTATTGTGGGAAAGTTTTCAGTCCTACATAATGGTTTAAGTTAATGGAATATGTCTCTGTGAAGCATTAAAGGATACACATCTCTCATGTTGTCAATGTGCCGTGCCCTGAGAATGTCGTTGATGCCGATGATATTCTCATGGTGGAAGCGGAGCAGGATCTTGATTTCTCTCAGCGTGCGCTGGCAGTACGTCTGGTGCTCAAACGGGCTGATTTTCTTGATGGCTACGCGCTGGCTTGTCACGTTGTCCAGAGCGGAGCTGGAGAGGGTGGATGTGGGAAAGAGGCAGAAAAACAGGTCTCGTATTACACTCAGCACAATTAACACACGCAATGATGGTATCAAGCTGAGCTAATGCTAAGTTCCAAAAGGGCATTGCAGACGGCCAAGATGCATATGCGACACTTTGTTTTTTGAGGTGATGTGCGGTGAAGTGCTGCAGCTGTAGGCCCGAGTGTAGGTGCAGTGTGGTGTAGGTGTAAAGTAGATGGAAAGCCAGGCGGTGCCAAGAGCAGTTCTGACTGTTGAGTTTCAGGGACCCTTTAATTTCACTGAGTATATCTCTGTGGGTTTTAGGGGCGGAATTATGAAAAGCAACCACTAATCAGGGTTTATGCACAGACACACAACAGGAACAAGAGTTACATCACTTCTTTCCTGTTGGTGAGAGTGAATTTTCTCATTGCATGCTGCCTAAAATGGGCAAGTTCACATGACAGTGTGCTTTCTTTCTGAGGCTGAAATAGTGTGACATGGTCAAACTGCACTGGATATGGTTAAAAAAAACTCAATTATGATAAAAGAATTTGGTGTAAATCACACAGTTAAACCCATCAGTCCTCTGTCCCTGCAGTGAACACTTGATGATGTTTACAAACACCAAGATGACGCTGCAACACTGGAACCACCTGAGCGCGCGCACACACACACACACACACACACACACTCTCTGAAGATGAGTGATCTTCGCGTCCTGTTGAAGTGGATGTGTGGGCCCTTTTCTCTCCCTCTCTGTGCACCGACACGCAGCTCTGTCACATCCGATCGCAATCACGGTTCACCCTCGATAGCAGTGACTTGGCATTGATGTCAAGTGCAACAGGGCTGCAGATTTCACTCTCACTCGCTCACACACATACACAGCGATAACACGAGGAGAGGCCTCGCCACAGCTGACAAATCCCACTCACATCCTCTGCAGCGGCTCTGCTGCAGGCTCACTGTTTACAGCGATCTGAATTTGAGTCGAGATGAGTGTGATTAGAGGGCCGCTTTGCTGACACTGCCGTGGCGATAACTCGCTCGAAATCTGCGGTCAAATGCAGTCTGCAAAAGATTTCGGATCGCAGAGAAGAAAAAAAAAACTCCGTCCTGCGCAATCACTCCCGATCTTGTTTCCTGTAAGGCTCATCGCCACGCCTGTAGCACAGTCGGCTAACCTGCTAACCACAACACGGGCTTCTCCGAGACCAGCACAATGTGTAAATGTCATGCATAGCTTCATAGACACGCAACCTTCCCGGGCTCATGTTTAAGGGGCTCGTTGGCCGCTTGTCCAGCTGATCAGCAGTGTACTTGCTAACAAACAGCTAACGGCAGCTAGCAGCGGGCGGCGGAGACAACTCACCACACCATCCCGTATGCCCCTTCCCCGATGTACGACAGGTTGGTGTACCGGGGGCCCACATCGAACATCTGACCCTTCACGGACTCACAGCCGGGCTTGGGTCCTGGAGCTGGAGGGGCCACGTCGTGTGCCACCGTGCCCGCCGCCCCGGCAGCGGCAGCGTCGTTGGAGTCCGCGGCCACGACCGCTGCGGTGCTGCTAGAGTCCGCCATTCTTCGTCTCCAAGCCGCTACTGCTGTCAGTGAGAGTCACCGGGCCGCCGCTCCGTTCTCTGCTCGGGTTCACGGTGCTCGTGTGGCCGGACGGGTCGTGTGTTTGACGGGGCGGCTCGGTCCGGGGCCTCGCTACTACTATCAGAGAGTAAACGGATTTTCGTGCGCGAGAGCGGATTTGAGAGCGTAAATGCGCGTGCCAAACTACGGTAATACAGAGTGCGTTAGATATTCTTTCTGGAGTGACTCGCGTGGGCGGAGTCACCTCAGTTGGCCGGCGGCTCCGCCCCTGCACTTCCAATGTTACAGCAAAACGAGCGCGATCTGCAAAATAAACACGCAGCAGCCGCGAGTGGGCGTGACCAGCGCTCCCGCACGCTGCCTGTTGAGACAAGAATTATAGACTTTACGTTCAAACGGTACATTTATCGATTTATTTGAAGCCATCCACCGCCGTATATCATGAGCATTGTCTTACAAATGGTTGTGAACAGTGTGTGGCCTCCCACTTACGTTATCTATGCCCACAGGGGGAGGTCTTTTGTTTACGTAAGGACTTTACTGGAAACAAGATGAAGATCAGGTTATATTATTAGATTCTAACAGTCAGTCATGTTATGCATACTATGCAGTCTTCAAATTTTATATATTCATTTATGATGTTGCAGCAAAGATAAGAACCTGTTTTATTATGTTTGTGGCACAATGAACTCAGTATATAAGAATCCACACGACGATGTTTTCCAATTGCAGAAAAATAGATATTAAATATTGGTATTTATTGTCTTTTGACATGTGTAAAGTTTAATCAAATTCAATCAGTTTTCATGATAACTTGCATTGTGAAATAAATTAAACTCGTTTATATTTGTTTATTCGGGGCTTTTCCTTGACATCTTTAAAAATGCCCTTATTGCCCTTATTTACAGAGAGGAATGTACTGTTTTTTAAAAGAAGAACCAACTATTTATTTCTTCAGATATAATTCAAAGCAAAAATAGTAATAATAATAACAATAAGAGATAGCAATGTAGACACAATATTTTGTTATTTCCGTTTTAAACAGATATAAGATAAAAGGATACTACAATTATTCAGTTGTAAAATAGATAAATTCATAATAAAAAAATACTAGAATCTTATCACCATGGAAACGAGTGCGACTGCTGTAACCACGCCCCCTCGTGCTTACATCATCGCATCAGGGCGGGTGCACTTCCTGGTTACAGTGCGCTACATGCTGTGGTTGTTGTGCTGCTGATTTATTGATCTGTCTCTAGGAATGGTACATTTCCTCCTGCGACGGGATTGGATCGGTCGGATTCGCTTAGCGCTCACTGTCCTCGGCCTCCCGTACACCTTGTGCACCTCCGGAATCAGGTAACTGACAGCTGTGAGGATTTTAGTCCGTTTTAGCTCAAATACAGGACAACTTCTGCTTTGAGCTTACACTACTGATATGATTAGCTAAGTGCTTTTTATATCAGTGTCCTCTACTTAAAGTGTTTTTATATAGTGTAATGTTAGTATGACATTTATCCTCACAAAAAATACAACAAATGATCATTTAGGGTTAGGTAAACTAAATCTTTTTTCCATAATTTGCTAGAGCCACAAGGGCAGGGAGTTTGAGAGGGGTGGTGCTGGGACCACACTGCTGCAGGGAAGGCTCAGCCAGGCTTACTTACTGGATTCACAGGTCTCATATTTCCCTCCTGTGCAGATCTTCTGCCTCCTGCTCATCCTTGCATCCTCTCAGGATCAGTCAAGCCTTTCTCAAGCCCATCAGTGCCAGTTGCTGCAACCTCTACTCCACCAGTGTCTGCACAATGCCTTCCTCGACAGCATCTCACATCAAGTCAAGATGCCCCCAGTATCCGGGGTCCAGAATCAAGCGCTTCCCCGTGCCTGATGACAAGGTGGACTGGAGTAGGGACTGGCCACAGTACAATCCGGTCAACTATACCGACCCTTCAGTCATAAAGAAGCCAGTTTGGGCAGATCCTGATGTTGGGTGAGCTATGCACGCCTAATTTCAAAGCTCAACAAGTATATCTTGATAAACTTTGGACTGAACTGTGCATTGAGTTAGTTTTTGTGAGGCATTCTGATATTTAGCTGTAGTCTATTCATGCCAGTTTTTATATCTTCTGCTTGTTTTGTAGGTCTTTCTCCCCGCAGTTCAATGCCATAGATGGTGCGGTGGACAGGACAAGCTTTGAGGGCGTCTACAAAACGGACAAGGGAAAGCCACTGTAAGTTACCAAGCAGCAAGAGCTGCATGGAGTTATTTTCCAGGCTTGAAGGGTCCAAAAAGAGACATTGTTCTTTCTGTATTTTTATGCTTAATGTGTTTACAAACACTTTCCTCATGTTACTTCCACATTGATGAGTTGTCTGGGATGTTTATTCTCTGAAGGACTGATAGTCTCTGCAACCCTTTCACGTTAGGGAGTCATTTCATTAAATTTTAATGTCGAGCATATTTCTAAATGAAGCTTTAATACTGATGTACAAATATATCAGGATGACTGGCCAGAGCAAGGATGTTAGCACCTTCCAGTTAAAGACTAAAATCTCAGTAACTGGAAGTGTCCATAATTCTCTGCCTGCTTTTAACTGAAGAGTTTTGTCATTGTAAGAGTATTAATTTTCATGTTGATCTTTAAAGTGATTTTAACAAACATATCTTAAATAAATACATTTTCGGCTCCACTTTTCACTCATGTAGGAATCCCCGTGGACGTACAGGGTTGACCGGTAGAGGTTTGCTGGGACGATGGGGACCCAATCATGCAGCAGATCCCATTGTCACCAGGTAACTTTTTGCATATAACTATCATTTAGATACTTACTAACCATGGTCCATTGCTTAGTTACATAAAAGATATTCAATATTCAATAAATAAGTGCTTAAACTTGGTAAATAACATGTTACCACCAAGTCAGTTAAGGTTCTTCTGAAACCAGAAACATTTCGTTTCATGTGAGAAAGATGGAGTTGAATATTGCTTAAGAACAGGGAATTTTTCTTGTCATAAATGGATGGTGGACTGATGTATGTCGTTGTCTGGCAGATGGAAAGTGGATGCCAAAGGAGCAAAGATTCAACACTCAGTCTCCAAGCGTCCTGTCCTGCAGTTTGTGTCCATCAAGAGGAAAGACTGTGGGGAATGGGCCATTCCGGGGGTTGGTGTTTTTTTTTGTTTTTTTTTTTGCATTTCAATTTCTCATGACAAGCTTGCTTTATGTGTATGTGACAGCATGTGTGTGCTTGTCTTGCAGGGGATGGTGGACCCCGGGGAGCAGGTCTCTGTTACGTTGCAGCGTGAGTTCTCGGAAGAGGCGCTGAACTCGTTGGCGTGCCCGCCATCAGACAAAGCAAAAATTCATGAGCGCATCACCAAATTGTTCAAATCACCGGGGTTTCAGGTCAGCAGCTGACTTTTGCTTGCTTGTTCACTGTCACATTTCTATGAGGAAAGCTAAAATATCTCTTTTCTCTTTCAGGTCTATAAAGGTTATGTGGATGATCCTAGGAACACTGACAATGCTTGGATGGAGACTGTTGCTGTCAACTTCCATGATGAGTCAGGTATAAATAATTAGTAAGAATATAATTAATTCCTGCTACAACAGCTTCAGCAATTTTTAAACCATTTTTAAATACTTTATTTCTTGAGACTTATAGCGTATAGCAACAAGTAGCATTTTTACAAGTCAATGACAAACCTTTTCTGTCACTGCAGGCAACAGTGTGAGCGAGCTGCCGCTGCAAGCTGGCGATGATGCAGGGCAAGTCAAATGGGTTGACGTTGACTCGTCCTTCCCGCTCTATGCAAGTCATTCTCACTTCCTTGAGGCAGTTGCCAAAGAGAGAAAAGCACACTGGTAACCAAGGATGAGAGACTCTATTCTCACATAATGATGAAGGAATCATTGTGGATGCTCAGAGTGCATTTAGAATGCATGACGTCTGACCCAAATGTTCACTTTACTAATTTAAACAAAATAATCGTAATTATAAAAGTATGCGCATCTCATTAGCAACCACTCATCTATATCCACATAAGCAGAGCAGCAACATTGTCACTAATGTTTTAGGCTGGAATAACAGAACTTAATATAGCAGGAATTAAATAAACTATCAATTTAAAGCTTGGGTACACTCTACAAAGAGATGCAGTCAAAGATTTCCAACAATTTTGAAAAAAGAAACGAAAAAAAGAGGAAATGTAACATGTACAATGCAGGCAAGTGGCTCACTGAACCAAAAGACAAGTGTATCCACATTATTTCTGTTGGCACAAATTATGCAAATTTATTCACTGTTAACAAGGATCACATTAACCCAGTGTGATCATGTTGGAAGAAACACAATGAGCCGCTGAACAGAAACACATGCTACATTAATTTAAGTGCAATAGAGGTAGGTCCAATCAAATTGGAAAAAGTGCAGACTCACTTTGATCTTTACACGTGAATAGGATGTGACGCTGTGCTGGAGCTCCCCACAGGCTGAAGCTAGACAACACCGGTCGTGTTTTCAAGTGGTAACAGACTATGGAAAGCAAAGGCCATTTTACACTCAAAACGCTAATGTCTGCTCACTGTGGGGCATATTTTGTGATAAAGCATAGATAGAGGGTGAGCACTAAAAGCTTACCAGCCTTGAATTATTTTAACGATTTTAACGAGATTGCTGCATAATCCTCTGGCTGAATATACAGATATTATAAAATGTGATAAAAAATTTCTGTGTGCTATGAAATGAGGGTACCAAGCAGGCACTTATGTGAAAGGGAAGAAGAATGCAGTTATTATTTATCGAGTTTATCAAGTGGGAACCCTGACAAGAAAAACTTTCATTGAATTAGGTCCACAACAGACAGAGGAGGTGCCACAAATTCTATATCTCCTTTTTATTTGCTTTCATTGCATACAACATTTGCCTGCATGACCCGATACTCAGTCGTATTACTGTTTGTAATACAACCTCAGCAGCTGTGAGTGGAGAAGTATTACTATTTGGACACTGTACATATAGTGGAATAATCCTAAAAATCTTCAAACCTATTCAGATGCACATTTAGCTGTGGTAGTCTCCCAGACCACTTACCAGCTCCACTGGAACATTTATTGTAGGAGCACTAATAGCACTTTCTGATGCAGGAAGGAAGAGCATTTCTTGCCCAGATTTCCCCAGTTGTATTTTCAAATTTTCAAGCTCACAAAATCCTCTAACCTTTACCTTCAAAAACTCTGAGTGATATGATTAGATTTCTTTTGACAAACATGATTTTAGCTTATGGTAAGTATGAGACAAGAACAAATAAATGGTACGATGAGTGATCAAGTAATTGTAATTTTAGCTTCACTCTTATGGCTGATGCTAAACACAGTGGTTGGATAATTGCATTGTTTGTATATACTCCAACGTGAAAAGAACGTTGGCGTTGACTTTCTAAACATACTTCCTTGCACTGAAAGTGTCTGACACCAAAGTGTCTGATCTTGTTGTATCATTTGACTTACTTGAAATTGTCAATCATTTTGAATTCTTGGCTTTGTGCATTTTCTCTCATAAAGTACATCTGTGTCTTGATAAGTGATCACAGTACACCATGTAACGTAGATGTTTTCTTATAATACATGTAACAGCATCTGTCTTTATGCCTCAACCTACATGGTCGCATTAAAAGCAGCAATGTTCAAATGCTTATGCAAACCTCAAGACTGTATACACTTTGAAGTGATATAAAACCAATAAAAATGTTTATTTGTTTCATGTATGATCTCAAGAGCTCTACGTAAAGGTCTTATCATTCTGTTCATGTACATGTACATACATTGGTCTTTTGTACACTCTCCATTGATTTTGTACTGTTAAGTTAGGTGCTGTACGCACTGTGACTGCTCTGCTGTGACTGTAATGATTTACTGAACGGGTGTAATGTTTCTCTTAGTGGCCTTGACCCAGACAAGTCAGACTGCATTATTACTCCACACACTGCATGTAAAGACAGGTCATTAAGCCAATAGTGTACTTTAAAATTTAAAATTTAAATAATATACTGTATTTGCAGCAGTTAAATAATTTGTCGAAAATGAATCTGAATCTGATTTATTGCCAATTAGAATTTCACATACAAGGAATTTGTCTTATAGTGTTGATGCTTAACAGTAAACATAGTAAAATACATAAAATGTGCTGCAAGTCAGAGGCATGAATTAAAACAGTGCTAAATAAACTTAGTATACATCCAAAATGAATGGACATTGAGAGAGAGAGATAACTATTCCGCAGATTGAGGGATATGTTAAACAAATGCCAAGAAATGAGTAAAAGTTTCAAATTTTTTAAGTAAGAATAAAAAATAAGTAATATTGAAAAATAAGGAGTCCAGAGTATGTGTGTATCAATTTATAGAAAACACTCAATGTCTTATTTATTTCTTATAATGTTGTTGCTGTTTGGTTTAATTATGGTGCTGAAAAATACAATCTGTCATTTACGTGTGTCTCTTGATTGATTTAAAGAACTTCAGTACCCAGCAGCCTTTGCGATAAAAGCCGCTCTGGCTGGCGACGTGGCTGAGTTACGTTTCCACCCCGTGTTTGAGCGGACCGGGGCGATTCAAACCAGGCAGACCGGCTTTGTTCACAGCTACTTCAGAGAGTCGAGCACGTTTGGGTGCTACTTATCCAGTCTCTCCATAAGTTTAACACCGTCTCTGTCGAACAATGTCCGGGAAAATCAAGAACCGAAGTGCCGCCAACGCGGACTCGATAAGCGGCGGAGTGTCCTGCGACGAGCGCATCCTGCGGGACTGTCATCAGCTGTACATGGAGCCCGACAGCGGTGAGCCGCTGACATATAACTTAATGCACTCAAACCCTCCTTTAAAAAACACCCCAAATTCCAACTACAGGAAAATGGAGTCAATGTAGAAGTCCGTGTTTAGCTTTTCTGGCTAACGTTAAAAGAAACGTTATTTCTGATGATGCAGCTAACCGTTAGCTAGCTAAGAGGCGAGGATTTGATTTGGCTGACGTTGCTCTACTTATTAACGCTAGTCAGTGATGCTAGTTACTAATGCTAGTTATTAATGCTACTTAATGGTGCTAGTTACCAATGCTAGTTAATGATGCTAGTTACTAATACTAGTTATTATTGCTAGTTGAATTAGGCATCTATGCCAGCCTTTTGTTAATATGATGATGAGTTGTATGTTAGCTGTTTAAAATAGTGAGTTTTGGTGTATTTGGGGGTGAGCTCTCGGGACACAGTTCACTAAAAGACCGGTACACGTGTATAGACTATACTTTTTAAAAAAAAATGATATCTATGTTTTACCTAAAGGCGTTTAGAAAAACTCTCCTCGCTCTGCTCACTCATGGAGTAGTTTTACTGATGTGATTGTCTCAGGTCCAGCAGGTGTAGCCACGTCACCTTGATAGACGCATCTTTTTATTTATTTGTTCAGGGTTGATCTGTATAGCTGAATCTGTTGGTGTGAAGCTGCTGCCACCCAGGAAGAAGATCACCGTGTTGCTGATGGGAAACCACTCGGCTGGGAAAAGCTCCTTCATCAACTGGTTAATATGTTTGTTTTCTTTTTCTCACAAAAATATGTCTTAAGGGACTTAATAGAGGGCCAGTCTGTAAACCCAGGATCAAACTGCTCAGCGAATAGCAAACAAAGTGATGACTCAGATGTGCTACAATAAAACACAAATGGCATTTAGCAGAATGAAGCATGCTGAAAAGATACAACAGGTTCACCTTGTACATTGAGTTTAGTCTGAGCCTGTCCAGCTTGATGTGTCTTTAAGTCTCTCATACATCCCATTCTGGCACAGATTTTCTTTTTAATGCAGTTTATAGCAACGTCTAACTAATATATGCAATCCATTATACATTAGTGCAGCAAAGATCTTATTGTGGCTTTTGCATCAGTACGCACCAGTCTATTGATTTTACTGAGTGATGTGACTTTATTTGATTTAGTTTGGATGGTGGACAAAACTGTCTAAGAAAAATATCTCTTGTCCCTCTGTGCATCATTGAAATGTTCTTCCAGTTTGTTCATAATTGTCTTTTTGTCTCTGTCAGGTATGTCGAAGAGCACATCCAGCGCACTGGAGTGGCTATTGAGACCCAAGGCTTCAGCTTTGTTACGAGTGGGCGAAAGAGAGAGTCTCTCACCGTAAGTGCAACAGTGGGGGAAAAAAAGATGCCATTTATTGTCAAATATATGATTATTTGGTCCAGGGAGAATGATTGTATTACTTGTCTCACACATAAGCTATTTTCATTAATTAATGCTGTAACTTTTCCTTTTTTAAATCATTCCTCATTATTATGACTTATTTAAATGAGATTTACCTGGTTCACAAACTCTCCAACTGATCTGGATCTGTTTTTCTTTAGGGAAATGCCACCTTGCATCTGTATCCACACTTCAAGCCTCTGCAGGAGTTCAGAGGTGAGATTTCAACTCGAATCACAATCCTTTTCTAGGTAGTCAGTGTGGCAGCTCCCTCACACTTAAGTAACCTTGTCATGAGGTTCACATTAGCCATTCAGGGTATTGTGCTGAAGTTTGGTTAAAGCTAGAAGGAATGTATTGTGTTGTGCAAAGACCACCTGCTTCAGAATAACAGAACTTATCTTAGTGTTAAGTGATCTGTATCAACATCTGCTACTCTACATGTTTTTCACTACAGCTCTCTCTTCTTCATTTGTTTTCTAGGTGTTTCAGAGTACTTGAGTACAGAGATCTGCACATCACGCCAGAAACGGTTCAGCCTGGTGACATTTGTGGATTCACCGGGGTTGGTGGACGGTGATATGAAGTACCCCTTTGATGTGGATGAAGTTATCCTCTGGCTAGGTGGGTTGCCATTAAGTGACCTTGTCTGATGTCGCACTGTGGTTATCAAGGAGTCCCTTGAGGCTTCTGTGGCAGCTGGTGTTGTGACACTGAGTTATTTTTAATGGAATAATAAAAATGGGAGTGCGGCTCTCAGTTTAATCTATGCTGTCTCAATTTAATGTGACATGCTGGCTTCAAAAACCACTATCTCAGGGTTAGACCAAAATGCAAAATGCTGTGTGACCTGCATTGTTACCTTTTTTTTTCAGAGGGAGCTCAGGCTAATTAAAAAAAAGTCTTTAAACTGATCTTGTAAAACATTCAAATTGAAATACTTAGTAGCTTGGAATCAAATCAAACTGAACATTTGCACTCCCACATCTGTACACACAGTACTTATGTGAGCTTTATTCAGTGAACTGCTGGTCTCATCACTTAATTTTTAAGTTAATTTTGATTGGTCCTACCCACTTTCACTCCCAGGTGATCTCTGTGACCTGATCCTGGTCTTCTTTGACCCCATGGGCCAGGCCCTGTGCAAGCGGACACTCAACATTGTGGAGAGCCTGAATGAGAAACACGGGGACCGACTGCATTTTTACCTGAGCAAGGCTGATGAGGCTGGAGGAGAGTCAGACAGACAGGTATGGTTTAAAAGATCATGATTCATGAACGGCAGCCTTCAACTTTTATTTGAGGAAAAACACTTTATTCACTTATTATACACAACTTTGTAAAAAAAAAAACTTTCCACATATGAAAAAATTTTAAAAAGCAAGCAGTGTGTTCATATTATGTGATAACCCATGTTTAAATGTATAGGTTCTTTTTAAAGGTGCTGTCAGGAGTTTTCATCAGTGTAGGTTTTTCAGTTTGTGCAAGCACAAAACACACCAAAGGATGTGCTGCTTTAAAAGAGCAAGAGCTAGTAGGGACAGGCTGTTCGAGCTGGATTGGAATTATGCCTAAATCTTCCATCTCTGCAGGATGTGACCTCTCTTCTCTCTCTCCTCCTGACTTATTTCCTTTTTCTTTTTATGACTGGCTGTCTTAGAGAGTAATGATGCAGATTGTCCAGGAGCTCTGCAAGCGACCGGGACTCAACAAATGCGGTTTTGACATGCCCACCATCTACATTCCTAATCCAAACAAGGTAAGGGCTGCTCTTTCAATCTTTCTAGGTGATTGTTGATCTACACTTTGTAGATTCTCCCTTGTTCTCTGCTTACCATTCTTTGCTCCTGTTCTCAGCCAAGTCGCTGCGTCAACCAGATTGAGGAGGTGTGTCGCACCATTGAGAAAACTATCAACCAGACAGTTCAGAATACCCTCAACTCTCTGGAAAAAGACTGCGAGCTGATCAGCGAGGCCATCACTGATACACTCGTGAATGACAGGTGACTCACAGAAACACTAAAGACTGAAACATCATTTCATTCCTTTCAAATTGGCATACTTCATTGTTGCAATAGAAGATTGTTTTTAACGTGATTACAGAGCAAAGAGTTTCATTGGGTCCTTTTGAATGTGGCTGTAAGCCCTGTGCAGATATACACACATTAGTAGCTTCAGTCATTCATGCCTTCAGAGAATAACCTCCACCTCCTGCTCTCACAGGCAGACCACTGTTGGGAACCGACGGGCACGCTGTAAGAGCTGCTTCCTGACTTTGCTGGGCTTCAGCGTCCCTCTGACCCTGATGGCCTTACTGGTGCTGGGCAGTCTGTCCCAGGAGCTGCTGGAGATGGCTCTGGGCCGCCAGGGCACAGAGACTCTCTCGCTCTACCTGGTGAGTTTTTAAACAAACATGCCATTCAGGTTTTGCTACCGTGGCAATTTCAGTCAATGTTTAATTTAGCTGCTCTTGTGATCCCCAGACTCCTGTAGCGAAAGTATTCGATTCCCTCTCTGTGGAGATGCAAGTCTACGGTTGCGGCGGACTGATTCTTTTCTCCTTCCTCCTGCTCATCATCGCACGCTTCTCCTTCAAGTAAGAGCTTTGCACAATCACAGCCTTTGGTCTCATACTGAATCTGCTGCTGCTGCTGCTTCAGTTTAGTTTTGCATGTGTCCATTAGAGAAAGAACAATGATCAAAGTAGTTTGATAATCAACTAAAAATGTATGCAAGCTCTAAATGGCAAACATTGTCTAGTCCCACCTGTCAGGATTTGCTGTTTGTCTTCTGAGGTTATTATAATTGAATCTTGTTAGGTTAGTTATCAGTTTGCCCTGGAGGTCTGCATTTGTCCTGTAGCTCAGCTTGTCTTTGTTTATATTTTTGTTTCTTTGCTGTATTTCTACTGCTTTTCGACTCTCCTCACTTTTTTTTAAACTCTGACACTTTCATTTCCCCTCATGGAATAAAGCAGATGGTCTGTCTTAAGCAGCTGCATGTGAGCTTGGGCTCCCCGTGGATTTGCAGATCTGCTTTTGACACAATAGAAAGAAAAGTTCACTTTTGGTTTTACATCAGCTTGTATGTCAAAAACATATTTTTGAGGCATTTCCTGTTTGATTCCTTGCAGGACTCATCCAACTCTGTCAGGCAAACAGAAAAGGCAACTGCAGGAGAAACTGGAGTACATTCAGGAGGTGGTCAAGACCAAAAAGGTATTTGTGTGTGTGTTACTTTGACATGTTATTGGCTGTATAAAAGCAGTATTTGGAGTGTTTTTAAATGGTGTATTCCTCCTTGTAGAAAAAGCTGTATGATGAATACCTGCGGCAGAGTGTCAGCGATCATGACATGGACTTGTAAAGAAAGGCGGACGTGTACACAACGATTCAGCATCCCTCCCCTGACGTGCTGTTGGACCAAATTAAATTTAAGCCAAGGTTTCATGACAGCAGTTGCGCCACTTACCATTCGATGCTGCGTCTTGTTGTGTGCGGATGTAAATCACGGTTATACGCACATGGTACACCTGTAGAAATCCATCCAAGTTGTGGTGCTTGGAGCACTGTAAAGCCCCGTTTACCTGTTAGATGATGTTACCTCTGTAAAAACGACACTACCTGCAGATAAGTATGGTTTGGTCTCATGGTAAAGGAGCTTTTTGTTACTGATCACTTATTTTTGTTGTGAGCATTTGTATACATGTATTCTGTGCCTCTGCTCCACTCCAAGGAATTTAGGCGAATACCACTTTAAGATATTTAAACCAATCTGCAGACTATTTATAATATTCCTTTATCAGAGAAATTGTATTTTGGTTAAACGACATAAAGCACTGTTTTACATGAGTCACTTTGTATGAGTTTTTGAAGACTTTTACCAGCATTTTCTACAGTCCTTTGGTATCATGGAGGTACAGTTACGGTATTACATCATGAATGTCTACGTGTTGGGTAATATGTAGATTATTCAGTTACCTGCACAAATAACCAGCAGTCATTTTTATCATTGACCAACTTTTTGTATTTTCCTGTTCCTGTACTTTGTCACCATGTTTTAATTACAAATGACTTCAATAAAAAACAATGTTCAATATAAGAGCTGTGAGGAGCTAAACTTATTTAAACACACCTGCACCTTTCCAAGTGTGAGTGCTAAAAATTAGGATTTATTTTGTATCTTGATTTCCCTTCCATTAGATGGGAGTCAAGGCATGATGGTGTGCTGCTTTTTGGAAAGCCCAAGTTACTCACATTTAAAAGAACTTTTTTATAACTTCTGTATTTGAATATGGCAGAATTAACTGTAACATTAAGCACGTATTTGGTTTGGGAAAGAGATACCCTAAACCTTCCATGTTTGTCATATAGGGAATATGAGGCTAACCATGTAGAATCAAATTTCTTCTCCTCTGTGTTATCTGCTTTACAGTTTTGTTCTTTCCGTTCCCTGTTTGACTGCAAATGGATGAGGCACAATATCTTCCTAGATATCAGGTTTCTAGATGAAGGGATGGTAGATCGAAGAGGGGTATGTAAGAGTATAAGGGCTGAGAGGTTGAGTCAGGCCAACATCAATGCTACAACATGTGCTGCAATCTGAGATTTAAATAAAAAAACTTGTGGCATCAACATTTCAAGAGACTTTCACTCTAGAGAAAACTCAGTCATTTCAGATCCTGTGCAGTTTTTATTGGAAACCAAACACAGGAAACTGCAGAGCTTGTATAACCATGTCTTTGTCAAGAAAAGGAAGCAGGTGCAAAAAGACTGAGCTACAAAGCTGTGGCTAATAAAACACAGTTTCAAGGTTTATTGTAGGGTTTAACATCTCTGCAAATGAATGCACTTTTCAATATGAAGTCATTTAAATGGTCTGTTACTGACTGAAAAAGTGTGATTAAGTGCAACATGAAATGTTATCAAGTCTGTCTAGAATACTCAAATTTGAGTTAAAGCCATTGAACACATGATATCAGTGTTTTGGCATGACTGTAATCATGCACGTACACTGTGTGATTACGTAACCTTTCTTCTGTGTAGGACAACAGAGGACTTCACATCATATCAGCACACAGTATGAAAAGTGACCTGCGTACCACAGAGAGGACATTATACTGCAGAAAGCCACACCACATCTGATAACACGCAGCCAAAGCCCATTTTTCACTTTCCACTTGCAAGTTACTCCGTGAGAGGGGCAATCCTTCATGTAAGCAGATTTCTGGTCTGACTTTTGGAGGACTTGGTGAGTTTAGGTGGTGGAAAGCACATGGAGCAACAGCATCTGTCACGATAACACAGTGGCACCATCACCTACAGCAGCAGGCTCCTTCAAACAGAGAGCTGTGCAGAGACGAGCCCAGCCTCTTTAAAAGATGTCGACCTTTTAGAGCGTAACAGCCTTCAAGATAAAGGATCTGCGGCTTAATTACCTGCTCACCTGCACCCCAAGACACTGCCTTCACGCTGACCTTTTCACTTTCAGAGACAAAAACTAGAGAATCGGCCAGAGTTATCAAAAGGCAGGTGAATCTTTTATCAATACAATACATGCCCACTTTATTTCAAGAATGATTAATCAAACGTCAGACAGGCAACAGTGTTTGGAGTAGTCATAACACACTTTAAAATGAAAAACCAGATTCAAAAATCAATGTGGGTAAAATTGACTCCAAATCATCAAGGTGCGTTCAGGTTCCTCATGTCTGATGTAATTAACACCTGATATCCTTCAATAATACCAGTTTTCCTCCACCAGAGGGTATGCTTATTTAGGGGGAAAACACCCCTATATTACTCCCATTATGATATGATAAATCATAATCTTTATGCTATTAATCCTGCCATTCAGTAGAAAATGAGCATGTATGGTAGTAACATATGATTTAATGTAGACTGTTGTGACTTACGGTCAGATTTCTACCCTATTTAAAAAAAAATAAATCAGTTATTCAGTTATTATCAATTATTTTGCAGAATCTGTCAAATCAGTATGAGCAAATCTTTTTTAAATAATCAAATCATCTTGTTTCTTCAAAAGATTGTAACAAAGCTAGCAAATAATTTACCTTGTGTCTCTTGTATGTTTGTTTAAATGGTTACAACATAATTTTCGTATTAATTTGGGGTATTTTATTTTAATTTATTTTGCAATTCATCTTTGTATTATTTTGTATTGTTTTCAGTTTCAATTTTCATTCAGTTGGTATGTAGTGTAAGTATTATTATTATTATTATCATTATTATTATTATTATTGTTACTATTATTATTATTAGTAGTAGTAGTATTGTTGTAGTTGTTGTAAGTGATGTGACTGTATTTTTGTGACAGCCGGACAGGATCATGGTTCAACATGTGGTTCTCTGACCTCCGGCGGTCGTCACACAGCTGTCAGGGCCGCACTCTGTCCATGAAGTTGGTCTGCAGCAGCTCCAACCTGACACCATCTTTGTCTCCTCTCCGCTCACAGTAAGCGGAGCAGCTCGGCCGGGGAGCGAGGCGGAGAGGGGATCTGTGGACAGGAAGGATGTTGACGTGATTTCCGCAGGCTCAGACCGGGGAAAGTTGTTTCCTGAAGTTGTGTGGATCACCCCTCCACACCGAAGTCTTGCTGCTTTCCTACAAAATGATTTGACTTTTCTGTGTTTGCGGCGTGTTTTCTCTCCGTCGGGACATCCGGCAGCTGAAGATGAGCGGAGACACAGGTAATGGAAAACACGCACGATAAAGTTTAATGTGATTCACTCATGACGGGGTGGTTGTCAGGTTTTACTGAGTTATTTTAACAGCTGTTGTTTCAGTCAAAATTAACTTGAACCCGTGTGAGCGAAACGTGTTGGAGCAGCTCCGGACAGATAAACAGATTAACTATGGTAAACAGTTAGCACGGTTTACCATAGGAATGAACGGGGGCGGCTAGCTGCGAGCTAACACCTGTACATAAACCATTGACTGCACAGAAATATGATGTGTATATGTAAATATTACATTTATAGATAGTCGTCTGAGGAAATCTGTAACTCAAACAGACCAATGTATGTTTTAGTCTTCAGCTTTATTTAACTCTATATACTAGATGAACCTTTTACACCAGAACTTATGAATGATTTAGAAATATTTGTTGGTATTTTCAGATGATACTTCAGGTCCTTCACTGTTAAAATGTTCACTGATATAAAGCAGAATCAGACTTGCTGTGTTCAAACATGGAGGAAAAGAGGAAGTATGAAACAAGTGCTGCAAAAGTCAAGGAACATAAATATGAAATGGAGACATTCCTTTAATGCACTATATCTGTTTTTTATTATGATTTTCTGGTTTCTTTAGTCCTCCTTTTCAAGTCAACAATGCTCGGGAGTATGTAGAAAGAAAATGATCGAAACAGTGAATATGATTTTCAGTGAAAATGAAAGTAAAACATTTTTGACTCATGTATTAATATGATTTCTTTATGCATATTGTTCAGGCCTGTTAAACGCAGTGAATATCCCGTCCATAACTGTGATTGACAGTATGTTTTTACACAGCTCTGTCTCTCACATCTCTCGAAAATCTGTTTGGTTTTGTTTTACTGAAGCTTGATAACAGTTTTTTCTCTTTGGTGACCCCAGACCAGTGAAAAATGGGATAACGTGCTGTACATTTCTTTGGCTCTGAAAGACTAAAGGAATGCATATTTGTTCAGAATAATAAAGTATATGGTGCCATCATGGCTGCATCTACTCTCAAGAAAGTGTTTGTTAAAGTGAACGTTCACACCACTGCATGTCTGACAGATCTATATATATTTAAAGGATTTATACCGACAGACTGCTCCTGCTTTGTGCGCATCAAATAAGAATGAGAAAAGCTTTATAAAACCTGAATAATGCAAAAAAAAAATTAGAGTTGCACACTTAAAGTTCCCAGCTTGCAGATCAAGGACATCAGATAAGCTTATGTCATAGTCACATATTCATAGGTGTGTATGTGTGTGTGTGTGT
>JAOXYL010000045.1:13507784-13525487 GCA_028564955.1 Terapon puta
CTCTCTCTCTCTCTCTCTCTCTCTCTGCTTCAGTCGCTCTCAGTTTGCCTCCAGACCTCCTCTAGACTTTCCCTGTGGAGGAAAACATCAGGCGTAAGGTACCAGCACTGTGCAGGGGTTAAGTAAATGTGAATAGTCTGTTTTAAGGATTTTTTTTCAAATTATCTCAGGAAATTGACATGGGCATGAACTGATGAAGCCTCTTCATGAGAGGTGAAACGTCTTCAAAGACATATATCCATGTAAAAAAGTTCAGTTGCGTTTGATTCAGTTTCCTGAGATAACTTTGACCTGGATGAATGAGAAAATTCACATTTTTTCCAATTAGAAAATCTAATTTGTCAAACATTATTTTCATGTTTTTTGTAAGGAATGGACGAAAAATAGCTGCTTTTTACAACTAAACGCAAACTACATGGTGCAGTGGAGAAACAGTCCAACATAATCCAACAGTCTGATTATGTTTTCCTTGTTAGCAAAATGCACAGTGTTCATTTATTTGATTACGGCAAATGCAAAGTCAAAGCACGATGCACAACAAGAGTGTGGTCACCAACATTTTCACATTTCTGCTTTCAGGGGCTCTACAAGCTACGTAAAGCAATACAATAACATTTTTGCTTCTAATGATACCAATAGTAACCATGTGGCACTCTGATTATGATACTGAGAGCAAAAAATGACAGACGCGCAGCCACTTAAACTGATCACTCAGGATCTAAATGTATTAGTCCATCAAAACATAAACACACACACATATCAGATGTTATTTCCTTGACAGCATAACTTAAACATTTATAATACCCAGTATGAAACTTTCAAGACATGCAATGCAGAGGGCTTAAACCTCAAACACGAGTGAGGGGAATACCTTGTTTTGTTATGGGGTATTGGGAGGGGTACACAGGTTTTAGGCTGGATTGTCAGAAAGGGAGTGATTAAAAAAAAAAGTAACCAAGGAGAGGAAAATTAGAGAAATGTCATGAGGGTCAACAGAGATTAGAGGAAAAAAGGGTGGGAACTGCATCAGGAATAAGAAAAGAGGCAAGTTGTTAAAATAACAATTCAAAGACATTTAATTGGGAGGTCAATTCTATTAATCAGTTATATAATCTTTAAAAAGGAGATATGGGTGAAACAAGGTCAGGTTTAAATGTTAAAAGAGGAAGATGAAACCATGTGTTCCTCAGGTTCATTCACATACTTGTATTTTACTCTGGTCTTGGAGTATTTACACACATATGCATCTGAATGAGCTGATTCCCAATTACTGTTACTACACATAGCTGCTGCATTATATTTATTTATGGTTAATAATGATATCCATTATTCATGAGTAAGAGAAAAAAATTAAGATGCCATTAAATGTGATTTTAAGTTTTCAGTAATCATTTTAAGTGGAGTGGGGATATAAGGTTTTGGTGCACAAGCCCATTTTCTGCTCATAGTACCAGAGGAACTGTAATGACAATGGTTCTCTCTGTGCTGACGGCTTATTTATTTAGTTAAGGTGGCTTCACCTCTAAAAGGTTTTATAATATTTATATGTAAATGTTTTACTAAGTTAAAGCTTCTCTATATGCAGCAGCAGAGCTAGATTAAGTTTTTAAAGTGAAACAGTACCTCATGAATGCAGTCCATATATCCTAAGTATGTTGAACCTGAATGCACACCCCTAAATAATAACGTGACCACCATCAACACCCTTCAAAATTAGTATATATATTGTGCACAAATAATTTATTTTTGTGTATATTTATACAAAATGTCTTCATATCTCTCAAACATACCTAAGTAACAGTGTTTCCACATTAGTCCAAATTGTTGTTTACACACGACAGACATCTTACTCATAGGATTATGGAAACATGGGGTCAACTGATCACACTTTGAACTCACCCTCCAGGTATGTGCGAGCCACAAACTTGAGAAGCTCATCGATGAGGATGACGGGGAAGGAGAGCTTCAGCACCATCATCCACTGCTCCACATTAAGGTGGGTGAGCTTGAAGATCATCTGTGGGGCGGGAGCAGCGGCACGTTAGAGCTGCCAAACTAGATGCACAAGCTCCAGTGACAAACAGCTGTTTGTTAATTATACAGATACTATTAATATATAAAATATATACCTTATTTGATATATTTTAAGGAGAGGAATGATCAGTATAAATGTCTTTATTATTCCCACTGAAGAATGTGTTGTAGTCTCTACCTCTAACTGCCACCTCTGTTAGTTATTTGGGGCGGCTGGGCGTTTCTAAGCAGTGAGGATGTGAGAGAGGCAGTGTGTGAGGTGCGTGTGAGGCGGAGCAGAGGGAGAAGAAGGGCTGTGGTGCAGGAGACCGGACTCACGGGCAGGGGGTCGACGTAGATGATCATGAAGTGAAGGGACATGGAGAGGCTCATGGCGCCCACCAGCCAGCCGTTGCTCCAGGGGGGCATGCGCAGCAGGGACTGGTTCTCAGACAAGCTGGGGGGGGGCGAGGTCGGGAGGGTGGGGTTGGATGGAGGAGGCGGAGGGGTAAGTTAATGCAGAATATGCGTGAGGGCACATGAGAGAGTGTCTGTGTGTCGAGGTGAGTGTATGGATATAAAAGGGTGTGAAGATCAAAAGTATGACACATGTAAAAATACTTAATTAAAAGTAAAAGTTCAGAGAGAGGTCCAGTCCTCAATAAAGAAAAGTGGATCTATGAGGATAATATTAATATATATCTTAATGCTGGATTATTATTACTGCAGCTTTGAGATGGAAAAAAATATTTTACTGTTGTTGTTCAAAAAGAATTGACCTTTTCTTTAAAAATCTTGTTTTGTCTTGTTTTCAATTTTGTGGAAATAACAATAAAGCAATTGCAACAAAACAATGTATTGTAAGTGAAAGTCTAACATTTAAACCTTACTTACATAAACATATCAGAAGTAAATGTACTCCTTGTACAGTATGAGTTGTGAGTCATATATTATATGATATTATTAGATTGTTAATACTGATGCATCATTAGGTAAGCAGTATTTTACTGTTGTAGCTGATCAAAATGGAGCTGATTCTGTGGTTGTGCTACCTGTCACAAGATACTGTTTTGCAAAATATCTATACTTTGGTTAAAACACCACTAATTCAACTGTTAACAATGTATTATATTTTATAATGTATTTTATATGTAAAATTAGAAAATAACCAGTGACCACCATTGTTGAATAAATGTAGAGTACATTTAAGTGACAAATAAAGTGACATCAGGTGCAAATATGTCAAGTCCATAGTAAATGTACTACCACTGAGTAGAAGATCATCTATTTTTCATTTACTGTGTCAAGATAAATACTTAGCTGGCAGTATCCATAATGCCCTGTGAGTTCACTGTGTAGTCAGACCTGTTCAGAGCGTTGCACATCTCGATGGTGACCAGCACAGACAGAGCCATGGTCATTGGAGGAGCAGCCTCAAACACCTCGCAGTGGATCCCTGCAAAGTCCTCGTTGTCCTCGCTGCACTGCATGAAGTGAGACTGGTGGAGAAGATGGAAAGACAAGTTCTTATTCACTGCAGTCTGGCGGTGAGATCCCTCTGTGAGGTGTGTTTTGTAAAGAGATGTGGTGGTTTCACATGAAGAGTTTCCAGTCACAGCAGCAGAGTGTTGAATACTAACCAGCTGGTGGAAGCTGACCATTGGTCCTTCGTCACAGTACAAGAACCACCAGGCAGCTGCGGCAACAGTTGCGGCACCGACGTAACCTGAAAGAGATATTATTGCGTTAAATATGGAAGTCTTTTATCCAGAGACAATAATAATTTCCATAATAACCCTCAGATCCAAAATCAGGTGTGTCATTTTGGCAACACCATCATTTAGCTCAAAATTACATCTGCTTTTGTGACCATTTGAACATCTCTGTCCTTAAAAACTACAACATCATAACCCATCTGGGGAGGATATTTTAAACAAACTAGAGCAAGCTACCACAACAGACACATCCCTTTAACCATCATAACATTATGTGATGTACCTCCAATGGCCAAATATCTGAAGAAGAGCCAGCCAGAGATGAGGGGCTCTTTGGGGGAGCGGGGGGCTTTGCCCATGATATCCAGGTCAGGCGGGTTGAAGCCCAGAGCTGTGGCAGGCAGACCGTCAGTCACAAGGTTAACCCACAGCAGCTGGACAGGGATCAGAGCCTCGGGCAGACCCAGGGCAGCAGTCAGGAAGATACTGAAGGAGTGAATATGGGAAAGGAGGCGAATTAGGGGTTTAACAAAGTCGCTGTTTTTGTCCTCAGCAAAGACGCGTGTCTCAGTCTAAATATGATATGTATGAGATTGTTTGGTGTATTGACATCTCATGTGAAAATTGTCCTCTTCACTCTTTACACCCGACCACACCGGTGTGTACTCACCAGACGACCTCGCCTACATTGGAGGAGATGAGGTAGCGGATGAACTGCTTCATGTTGTTGTAAATGGCTCTGCCCTCCTCAACAGCAGACACGATGGAAGAGAAGTTGTCGTCAGCCAGGACCATCTCAGAGGCAGACTTGGCAACGGCAGTGCCAGAGCCCATAGCGATGCCAATCTCCGCTTTTTTCAAGGCGGGGGCATCGTTCACTCCGTCACCGGTCTTGGTGAGGGGTGAAGGGAAAATGGAGAGAAACAGATTGTTATAATAATGCTTCTATCCAAGAAGTAAAACAAAGTCTGTAAAAAGGATGTAAGTATTCTTACCATGGCAGTAATCTCATCAAAGCCTTGCAGGAACTCAACAATCTTAGACTTGTGGGACGGTTCCACTCTGGCAAAGCAGCAAGCCTTACGGACGGCATTCTTCTGATCATATGGAGACAGGTCATCAAACTCACGACCAGTGAAGGCCTTGCCAGTGACATCCTCATCCTCACTGAAGATGCCGATGCGACGGCAGATAGCCACAGCTGTACCTTTGTTGTCACCTGTGAAAGGGCAGAAATGAAGATTTTATTAAATCCTTGCTTGATGTCACACACAATGAGACTAGACTACTGAGTATTGTACAAATACTGACCAGTGATCATAATGACACGGATGCCGGCAGCCCTGCACAACTCGATGGAGCTCATAACTTCCTTACGAGGGGGGTCGAGCATGCCAACGCAGCCCACGAAGGTCAGGTCAGTCTGGAGAAAAAAGAGAAAGCAACAGGTTTGATGAAAATCAACTAAAGCAACATGTCTTTACTTTTCATTTGTTAGTGTCTTCTCTGCCCTGTTTATTTTTCTCTCCTCAGTCACCTACCTCATAGTCTGCAAACTTGGTGGAGTCCTCCAGGTTCATCTCCTCCTTCCTCAGTGGTGTGTCGCGGGTGGCCAGTGCCAAACAACGAAGGGTGTCGCGTCCAGTGCCCCACTCCTTGATGACAGACATGATGTGGTCTTTGACTGGGCCGGTCAGGGGTACGCGGGTGGTGCCTACGCGGACGTATGCGCAACGTTCAATGACACCTTCTGGAGCACCCTGATGGTTAAAACAACATACAACATCATTATCAACACACAGTATATATGTATATAACTTAATTGACTTGAACTCAACATTTCTTCTGAATTCATAAGCTTTATGACATGACTGTTTTACTGTAATCTCATATAGAGGACCTAAACCAAAGTAGCAGCGTGGCTCTATGAATAGTAGTGTTGGTTGATCTGTTCATCACTTTAGTCTAGAGTGAAATATCGCTACCACTATTGCCATGGAAAAAGTTGCCCCTAAAGGATGCTGAAACTGTGGTTTTTACATTGGTGCCACCATGAAGCTCAAATCTAATCAAACTATTGGATGGATTGCTAAGACATTTGGTTTAGAAATTTATGTCCCCCTTGTGATGAATTGTGATCATTCTGGGGACTCCTCGACATGACATTTATGATGTGTCATCATCAAGCTAAAGTGTTGGTTTTCCTTATACTTTTTCTCATGATTACACGACAGTAAAACTGATGGCATTCCCATCAGTCTCTGTCTCAGCTGTAGGTTGGGTTCAGTGCTGATTTGCAAATGGTAGCACTCTAAAATACTAAACTAAGATAGTGAGCGTGGTCCGCTATTACTAAACGTGCATGTTAGCATTGCTCAAAGCACTCACTCACATTAATCTTGTTGTGGTAATGTTACACTATATTACACACTCACTTTGACAAACATCTTGTTTCCCACAGGGGCTTTGGCAGACTTGGCAGGAGAGCAGTAAACTGACATGGACTTCCTGTCTCTGGAGAACTCCAGGGTGAATTCCTTCCTCATCAGCTGCTTGATCACCTGTTGGAAAGTGAAGGAAAATACTGTGAATAGGAGGCAAAGCATTAAAAGGATCTAAATCAATGCTGAGCCTTGCACAAAGCTACTGTTTATGCTGGTATGTATTTTTTTGGTGACTAGAATGCAATAACTATATTTGACCACTTGTGAGCAATGAAGATTGACATATCATCACCTCTTATGTTGATATGATGAACTTTTTAGTTGCTTATTAACATAACACCAGTTACAGAGCGACATTACCATCCACTTAGAGTCATGAAGTTTAATGTCCTCTCTGTTTTTCTGTTGCTCTTTAACTGCTAAATGGTCCGATGTGTTAATCTCTAATGTGTTTGCTTGTTGTTTTGGACACTTGGTTTTTAGAACTTTTCCTCTTAAAAACAGCAATCTGCTATGTGTGATAACCACATTATGATAACAGCAAGAGTTTGCTTTAAGTTTGAACAAATGCACAGGCTGATTCCAAATGTGTGTAAACACCAAACATGAATTTAAAAAACTCTTGGTAACTCTTTTATTAAGAGATGAATGCACCTTCCCTGTGTAACACTAAAATGCCTTTGTATATAGAATAACAAACTATATATATGGAATACATGTATGGAAAATATGTATGGAACATTTTGTGGACTTACAGCACAGCAAGCGTTTGCCCGCTCCACCTTGGACAGGCCGCGCACTTCAGTGTTGAACACGTTCATCTTCTCCACCAAACAACACAGGGCTGTTTCAGTGGCCTCACCCACTTTCTCATAAATACCCTTGGACTGCATCATGGGGAAATAAGAAAGGCCAAAAGTCAATTTTAAGTCGGTAGCATTTTGCATCTAAACATTAAACACAAAATCTCCCAAATGTTCAGACCTCATTGTAGTCCAGAGAAGAGTCATTGCACAGAGCGCAGATGGTAGCCAGCTCAACCAGTCCGTCATACTGTCCGCACTTGACTGACATGTTGCTCTTTGTACTGGAAAAAAATGATTGGCAAAAATGTGTAGTCAATGTACTGTTGTGTACTGTGTGTGTGTGTGTAATGGTGTTTATGTGTTTATGGTCTCATCATAACACACACACATAACTTTAACTTTATAACATAACTCTTCTGACACTTACACTTCTCCCTCGGGGGTGTACTTTGAGCCTGAGATGTCAAACTGTCCGAGGGATACGCTGTCACCGTCGACTTTATCAATGATGAACATCTGTGTGCAAACAAAACAGCTTCTGCATTGGATCTGCTCTCATTTTCAGTCACCAGTAGACTTTCCGGATTGAAATGAATGCGAGTATAGTTATGCAAGTGTGACCTAGCACCTCAGAGGATAAACCTACCTTAGTTACACACATCTGGTTGGTGGTGAGGGTGCCAGTTTTGTCAGAGCAGATGACTGAGGTGCAGCCCAGGGTCTCCACAGAGGGCAGGCTTCTGACGATGGCATTCTTCTTGGCCATACGACGAGTTCCCAGAGCCAGGCAGGTGGTGATGACAGCGGGCAGGCCTGTGGTGAGAGACAGATTAGGCAAAAAAGACACTGAATAAAATACACAGACATTGCTTTAAGGCAGGACAGGGTGGAAGGCCGACAAAACATTAAGAGGAACTTCTTAAGCCAAAAAAACAGGTGGCAAGAGAGAATGATCTGATATGTCTGTTCAAAACCACCTGGGCTTTAGGGACTCTGACACTGGGCAAGCTGACAGTAGTGGTGGTCCCTTGGCAGCCCTTAACACATCAGCTGGAGCACACAAAGTGTTCTCCAAAGTATTTTCGTGGGAGGGGGCTGCTGCAAGCTGTTCAATCAGATCTGTGTTCAGATTCTTGGCAAAAATCAACTCTGACCATGGTGTGGAGTTAAGGTCTGGAGGGTGTCCAGTTCAGTGACATTATGGTGGCACCTGTGTTTGCAGATGATGTTGTCTTTTTGGCATCATCAGACTGTGGCCTCTGATGAGCATTGGCACAGTTTGTAGCTGGCTGTGGTGTGACAGGGAGGACAGCACCTCTGTTTTTGTCAGCAAATATTTAATCTGTCCCATTTCACTTTGCTGTTTTGATGATTTTCCAGGCTCTTTATCACAGCGGAAAAGCCAGTTAAATGTAAAGGCAGAATTGCTCTTGAGATATTTAACAAAATGTCTTTCCAACTATCGTCGATTCTTAGGGTTGGATAGTGATCAAAAGATTCAGATCAAGAAAACAAAGATTGTTTGGCTTCCCGTCTGCGACAAACAGCTACTTTTCCAAATAAAGAGGCACCAGATAAGTTGCATCATTTACCTGCTAAAGATGGGTACATATCAGAAAAAGCTAACCAGACACTGATCCCAAACCAGATCAGGGAATATGGAATAGGTCTTCCAGCTGAAAAAAATGTCTGGGCTTTTCTGCTTGACACTAAAAGCATCAAGAAGACGAAAATACTCATTTGTACCCCTTTTACTTTTGTGCTTCAAAACATAAACCTACAAATTAAGGAACAGGCCCAATAGTCTGAGTGTGACCTTGAGGAAATCAACTCAACGAAGTAAAAAGTCAAGAATAACCCGCAGATTCACTACTGAAATCATAACATTGAAAGAAATACAATTAAAAATCACAAATAAAATACTCCCTTGCCCTTTAAACAATGAAGTTTGTGGGGTTCTCCATTAATAACAAGTACTGTATAATGTGTCTTTACGAATGGCCTTCAATCAGCAAATGGCCTTCATTTAATCTTTGAGGGATTGGTAGCTATAGAGTCATATAGACGAGCTACACAAGATGAATATAATGTGGTGATCCCAATGGAACCCAATGGAAGTTTATCCCAGAAGCTTACCTTCAGGGATAGCAGCCACAGCCAGAGCCACAGCAATCTTGAAATAGTAGATAGCACCACGGAACCAGGAGCCTCCGTGGACGGGGTCGTTGAAGTGGCCAATGTTGATTATCCACACAGCCACACAAATAAGAGAGATGACCTGGAGCACAGGCAGTCAGAGGGATGTGTAAGACATTAGTTTTCTATCAATTACTTTTCGATCTTAAGTAATTTAAAACACGACTGGGTCTACAGAAATAGACGCCATTTGATGCCATTTCCAATAGTACACCTCACCCACCTTGGACAGCTGCTCTCCAAACTCGTCCAGTTTCTGCTGTAGGGGGGTCTTTTCCTGCTCAGTAGCAGCCATCTGGTCACGAATTTTACCAATCTCAGTGGAGACACCAGTTGCAACAGCAATACCAGTGGCTTTCCCAGCGGCGATATTAGTGCCCTGGGCAGAAAGAGGGAGGAAAGCATTACTACATCTAGCTACATCTATCTAGCTATTTTAACATCACAAGTATACAGCATATGGGTGTAGTTCTTTAGGCAGGGAGTCATCAATTTCAAAATGAACATTGTGTTATGGAAGGAATGTTAATTAGCATATAATGTTTTTGAACTTAAGCAGAGCAATACATCTCACTGAAATTAAATTCTTTCTGTCTTAACAAAACCAGGTAGTGTTTATTGAAATGACTTCTCCATGGGGAGTGCAGTTGTAATTAATTATATTAGAAATGGATGTTTTCCATTTAATTTGGTCTGTCTGACCCTGGTATTGCACTGCATGACTTAGTGGCTTGCCAGTAAGTCATGCATCATTTATGTTACACCTAGATTTTTCCTGAAAACATCTGTTGTGAAAAAGGCTCATTTGGTGGATGATGGGGAAGCAGTTGTAGCTTGATGGAAAGATTAAAGTGGAAAATTGAGTAGAGAGGTTAAGCAAAAAAAATACTCACAGAGAACAGCATGTTCTTCTTGTCCTGGTTGACGGCCCGGGGGTCTGGGACGGCATCAGTGTGCTTGATCACACTGACAGACTCACCTACGAGAGACACAAGTTTTGGGTGAGTTGGTCAGGTAGGGAGGCAGCTATTGAAAAGAGTTAATTATTTTAGCCCTTATGACCTACCAGTGAGAATGGACTGGTCCACACGCAGGGTGGTAGACTTGATGGAGATGATCCTGATGTCAGCTGGCACTTTGTCACCGACTAGTATCCACACAAACACACAGAAATACACATAAAAGTAAGACTATTCAGTTTATCCATCATACTTTAAAAGACTGGTTTATATGGCATCTTTTTCCGTTCAGAACTGCAGTAGAAACAGCTTCATATCTGTCTGACTGCAGCATTAAAGTGGGATGGATGGAGGGCCAAGGAGGGGGGGGAGCAGGGTTGATTGACTGGTTTTAGCACTCTGGATAGATAGTGTTGTTGTTGAAAACTGATACCACAGTCAGAGACAGAGTGAGAGGGAGACCTTGGGGAGATCATGAAATGAAAAGAACAGGTGTACAGCAAACAGAGGGAGAGGAGAGGAGTGGGCCCGGCCGTCGATATTAAGTGTATTTATACTCAAGCTTGTTTTTTTCTTCCCATAGCAAGTTCCTTCAGTTCCCCTCCACCCCTTTTTTCTGTCACTGCCTTAAAAGGGCTCATGTTCATCCTCAAGGACAACAGCAGCCATGTACTCGCTCACACGTGCACGTGAGAGGAGTAGATTTAGGACACGGGTAGCTCGAGTCGTTAAGCTGAGTCTTATGAACGTAGTATCCACCGTACAATGCATTATAATATTGATTTGACTTTCACCTGTGTGTAAATGTAAGACATCTCATCAGAGGAAGAATTTTCTTGCTTTTACATTTTATGTCTTAAGACTTAACCATGAATGAATTTTAATGATTCTTTTGCCTGCTTACCTTCTGACTGAAAAAAGACACAGAGACACATACCAATGGCTAACATTTCCATATGTTGGATGTGTGAACATAACTTTTATATTTTATTTTTGCATTTCATGTATAAGGATCTTCATGCTTAAATCATCTGGTATGAAGAATCAAACAGATACTTCTGTTTGAGGTTGTGATGACACAACAGACACAGATGTTAACATACAGTCCTATTCTTAGGGGTTTGTTTCAGTAAGTTGACCTTTAACCTTGAAAGACTAAAGTCTGCATATCTGTAGAGTGCTTTGAATTCTAGGGCAATTACACAAATGACAGGATTTCCTGTGCACCATCCTTTAACTTACTCCAGTGCTCTGACTGTGATCTGACACAGTTATTGTCTCCAGAATTTGACTTCACTGATTCACCAAGTAAAGTCATTCTGTGACCCTGAAGGTCACTGCTGGAGCCACATCACACTGTTTCTTTAGCGTTTTCAGTGGCTCAGTTTGAGTTCATGTAAAAAAGTAAAAATGAAGCCCCTCAGGTTTGGGAGTCTTACCGGAGACCTCCACCACATCACCAGGAACAATCTCCCTGGCTTTGATTCTCTGCACGCTCTTCCTGTCCGCCCGGTAAACTTTTCCCATCTCAGGCTCGTACTCCTTCAGAGCCTCAATGGCACTCTCTGCATTGCGCTCCTATGGCAAAGAAACACACAGGAAAATACTGTATAATGAAAATACAAACATATAAATCATTGTAGTTTCAACTACTTTAACTGCGTTTACAATTTAAAGCTTTATCTTGTTTTATTAAATACATACATTAAATATTCAAGAGTTGAGATGCTGCAACTGTTTAATAATTGAGTTAATTTCCTGTGATAAACACTCAAAAGCTCATCTCAGCAGCCTCATCAGGGTGATGAGGGCAAAGTTGAAAAGTTGATGCTCGTCCTGATTGGTTCATGGAAATATGTGTCATTGCCTTTTTCCAGCTGGGCCCTGCCTCCCTAAAACCAGTGATTAATCTCAGATGAAAATCCCTCACTTGAAATAACCAGACTTTTATCTTTGGTGGAAATTTTTATGTTAATATTGTAACATCAACCTGCAAATGCAAATTTGATTTGTATTTAAATGTATCTGATTTGTATCTAATATATTGAATTAATTAAATCATAACCACTTGTTCTCTATTACATCGTCAGATGAGCTTAAATCAGACCCCAAACCTATATTTACATACATCAGGTACATACATCTCAAAGAACATCTCGTTGAATGGTTGTAATTGTCTGGCATTTAACAGAAGATGACCACAGTGTGTGTTTGCAGTGTGAGCTGCCTGAACAACAGGCTCGATCAGAGAAGTCAAAGCTTGTGATGTTCTGTACGATCTGTGGCTCCTTCCAAGGCTGCCCTCCACCGCCTCAAAGTGTAAAGCCCAACTTATGCCAGCCGCCCTCCCTCTCTCCATCCTCCCCCATACCCACCATGTGTGAATCCTTGTGCATAGTTTCCAAATGACTGCCACGGGGTTGATATGAACCCCCGTACCACACACACTCACACACCCCAGGCTTGTGGTAACCTGATCGTCCCTCTGTATTTTTACTGTGTGGATTGTAACAAAGCAGAAAGCAGTTTGAGCCTTCAAGGCAGGATGGGTCCCTGTCCGACACCCTCCCCTCCAATCGCACCCGTTGGCTTAACCTTTCACCTTTTCACCTCCTGTTGACGTCATGCCCCTAGTTCTGGATTCCCTTGAACTCTGAGCTCCCGGCCGTTCTGGAAGGAGCGTGTGCTCACTGTAAAGGACATGGCTGTGACCTGGACAGGCCGCCATAGTCCATGATTTATTGTGCGTGACTGTTACTAAGTTTAAGAGTCTATTTAGGTGTGTGTAAAAGACAGTATTCAGGGGCAAGTATGTGTCCTTGTGATTGCAATTGTGTGTGTGTGTGTGTGTGTGTGTGTGTGTGTGCTCACTGACCTGCCACACTCCAACAACAGCATTTGCAATGAGGATGAGGAGGATGACGAAGGGCTCCACAAAGGCAGTGACAGTTTCTTCACCTTCCTCAAACCAAGCCAGCACCTGAGAGCAAAGAAACATCAAAGTACCATTCATGTAGTTATTTCTGTTTTCACCTAGTTTCCACTTACAAATATCAAACTTTACTCACTAAACACACATTTCAGAAGCAAATGTTAATCATTCTTGCATAAAGCAGCTCTATAGAACTTTTTGCAAAGTTTCATTTTGTGTTTCACCGAACATGAGATTACATGATCCTTCTGCCTGGTCCCCTGCTGCAACGAGACTACTTCACCTGAAGGACAGTGGGGGTCATCTACAAGGTGAACCTTTCAGTAAGCTGCTGAGGCAACTCCAGTTTAGCCAACAAACCCCAATGCTGTTTATTCTGACTTTTCTGAGAAATTCAACCCAGTGGCAGGTATTAACAATACTTATTAGAAAGAAATAGAAATAGTCACTTACTATTGGTCTCATTCATTTATGTAAGACATACAGAAGAATCACTGTTAAGACCGATTGCAGAACCAGTTAAAAACTGTCAATTTATTTGGTATTAGTTATTTGAATGCAAATACTAAGTGAGAGGCATTGTGATCACTCATGTCATCACTTACAAACCACAAACTTTTATTTTCACCTTAATTACACTTTAAGTTCGTAAGTGTTCCTACTGTGAGTTTGAACTCCACCAATGTGCTTGCTTTAATTTTATAGGTTAATCAGTAGATAATGATACGAGTTTTTAGTAAAAGTCATGCATTATTACTGTTGTATTACATTGCACAGTATGGTCAGCCTGTGACGCTCTGCTTGACACTAATGTCTTTAAGACTGTAGTGCACCTGTTGCTCGGGGCGATAGTAGCATCAAACATAAACATCAAACATCACTGTGGGTTGCTATTTTTGACAGTTATGAACCATAACTGGATCAAATGACATTTCTCTTGTGTCATCCTGTGTGTGAAATCTCTACATGTGACTCTTTTCCAAACCTATAGTCTGACACGTGTGCTTCCCTGCGAGTGCCCATGTTACTAACGCGGGTCTGTTTCGGAAAGGCTCTGTGTTGAGATTGACACAGATTAGTTGCAGGCCAGCGGAGCACAGAGCTCACCCAGAGCCTTCGTCCTTCCTCTCTCATGGCATTCAACTTTCTCCCTCATCCTCGTAATCGGCCCTGTTTTACGTTTGCCTGCCTCTCGTCTCACGCCTTTTCTCCCCCTTTCCCAAAAATAGGCCCTGTTAGTCGCTCTCTCGGGTCTGTCTTCACCCTGCTTCTCTTCAAAGACACGATCGATCTCGGGGATGAGAGTCGGAGCCTGTCAGCACGTCGCAGTGGCAGGACATTCCTGTGTGTATGAATAGGGCGACCATGTATCTGCAGTATTTACTGTTCTCTCTTTTAGAAACCGTATACGACTCTGAATCTATTGCTCTCGTTTGTCATTGTAACAAACAATGCCATTGTGCAACCCAATCCCCGACTCCCCCTTGTCCTCACCCTCCTCCCTGTCTCTCACTCTCTCCTGCTGCTGCAAACCATCCCTCGTTCCTTCCATCCCTGACCTTTGTCCAAGGATACAGTTTCTCGCTCTGGCTTGAGACTTTCTTAAAATAAAGCTCCTGCCATGCATATGTGCTCTCTCTCTCTCTCTCTCTCTCTCTCTCTCTCTCTCTCTCTCTCTCACACACACACACACACACACACAACACACACACACAACCATTCTCTTTCTGTCTTTCTCCTCTCTTTATCTTGCTCTCTCTCTGTTTCACTCACACTCTCTGTCAGGCCTTCTAAGGCCATAGTGACAGCTGTGCAGGGAGGCCGGAGGGCAGAGATTGAGGATTAAGACAATGTGTCCAGCCTGCTCTCCTCCGCAAAAATGTTTTGGAGAGGGCAACAGGGGAGGGGGAGAAGGGAATGAGAGAGAGGGATTCCTTGTGTAAATGAGAGTGAGGACACGGATCCAAGTGTAATTTAATAACCCGGTGATGTACAAGCTGTGTTTGTCGGCCCGAGCGTGTGAGCGTGTAATCACTAAGAAAACAGGCGAGGGGTCAAAGAAGATGCAGCTCAGCGTTTGCACACTTTCACGTCACTGTCAGGTCCTTTTTTACACCACTCAACATGCATCCCTATCCCCAGACCTGTTTCAGTGACATCAATAAACGTTTAGACGCACTGACAAGACATGACCTTGTTTGCAATGACTTTGAGCGGCTACCACGCGACTTTGTTACCCCTCAAGTCAAGCAGCACTTCCTGCTGATTGGTAGTCACTAAGCGAAACATTAACCTTGATCTGACCCCTATCTAAACTTAACTATTTGATTAGGAGAGCTTATTATGAACGGGGGAGCAAGGTCGTGAAAGTGCTTCAATACCAGATTCTAATTAGTCAGCTAAATGCAGGGTGTAAACTGTGCTCAAATATACAGTGTTCTCATGCTTCACTACCAGTTATCATCAATAACAGAAATAATCAAATTTTCTAATTATTCAATCACATTTTGTTGCAGACCGGAAAAATAATGAGACATGTTGCCTCAGATACAGGGAGAAGTATAAGAATGTGTCACAGGGACTAATTATAAAGATCAAGTAGATCCAAACACAACTTTCTAGTCAACTTCATCTTGACTTTTGAGAAATTACATTTTCTGTTTTTCCCTTGTGTCTTGGTCTTCATGTTCACAGCAGGATGTTTGATCCATCTACTGTTTTGACTCAGTTACTGTGGCTGTTTAGGAACCACGTGAAAGCAAAGTAAATGTAAAGTAGGAGTAGGACTACATCTGTGATCATGGAGCACCATTATGTGTGATGCATAAATCTACTGTATCATGAGTCCTGCTGTGTTGGGAAATAGCACTCGGTGGAGGTTGCAAAAAATACAAATGTACACTGTATCACATGAGGGGAAAAGTGGACACACTCACAAAAGAGATGCAGGCGGCCAGAAGCAAGATTCTGACCAACAGGTCCTCAAACTGTTCCACCACCAACTCCCAGATGGTCTTTCCTGTGAAAACGTATATGAAATCCCATACAGTCATCAAGAGTGAGGTTATTTGTGTATATCCTTTCTGTATTGTGTTAATATGTTCATATATTTACTTGGTAAATTGTTAAGTGTGTAATCTCAATAAACCACATGATTTTGTGTGCGGGATAGGTTAAACCACAAGTGTACACTTGTAGGCGTGTTGTCCTGCCTGCCTTTGAATTTAGAGTAGGTTTGGATTTAAAAGCACAACAACTGTAGAAGCTATACATCCAATGCTTCCCAAGCCACTGGCAGTGAGGTTACCATTGTTAGTTTTGGATCAGGATAACTTTCTCCTGTGCCACACTGGTTGGGACAGAGCAAGAAGCCAGTGGCAGGTGTTTAATGGACCACTTGTCATCACAGGAAGTGAGGGGAACAGGTGTGTCGGCACAACATTAGAAGATGCGCTCAGACATGTGATTCAAACACAAGTAATTGAAAAGCAGGTGTTTTAACTCACCCTCCTCTGCCGGCAGCTCTGTGGATGGAGAAACACAAACAATATGAAGAAAAACTGCTTTCACATATTTAGGAATCAGTAAGGAGTCACATCACAGACAATATGAAACAACCGAAAATTATTAATCACACATATACAGTGGCTTTAACCAATCTTTGCAGTGATCACAATCAATCTGTTAATCTATTTAGCTATTTCTCTATCAATATCCATTTGTCAGCTGATACAAATGCAAAGCAGCTGCAACAATAAGACACTAAACCTACAAAAATCGTATTCACAATGATCCCCTTTACTTTATGCTTTACTGTGTAAGATGCTCCACTAAAAGTACATGTTACAAAAATCTCTTTTTAACAGCAGTTAAACAGTCTTTTACTTTATGTGTTAGTGTAACTCATAATGTTAATGTGGCTCTGTTTCATGTACTGCAGGTGTCCCAGTATCAGAGCCTTTTAAATGGAACAGAGTCATCGTTCATATGAATCACACCGGTGTTTCCTCTGTTATGACAAGTTTAAATGGCCCATAGGATGTAAGTGTTTTCCTAGAAACCAAGATTTTATTAAAAAATCAGAACTCAAGGTCGACTTTCAGCTGCAGGCTGTGAGATGCAGCTGGAGGAAAGAAAAGAAAGTTGACCTTGAGCTGTTCAAGAATGAGTTGCTGTACTTAAGTTTCAAAATACAAGATAAATTAAGAATCTTCAATCAAAACTAAAGCCAGTAGCGACT
This sequence comes from Terapon puta, assembly GCA_028564955.1. Lineage (NCBI taxonomy): Eukaryota > Metazoa > Chordata > Actinopteri > Centrarchiformes > Terapontidae > Terapon > Terapon puta. The sequence goes on from JAOXYL010000045.1 coordinate 13,525,090, forward strand.
GTGAGAAACCTGAGACTCTCAAGCACCTGCTGCACAAACATCACTCCTCCTTTGTGCCATTCGGATACTTTCCCTTAATAACACCATCATCCAGAAGTTATGCACAGTGCTGGTCATCATCCGACCACTTCTCTTTGTCCTCGTCCACCTCTGAGCTTCTGTCTCTGTTGTTTAGTCCTGCTAAACCTCTCAGATACACTTTGTTTCTGCCCCTGTGTTTCAAAGCTAAATCCACTGAAATGATACGTGTGTTTATCCTCCTGGAACCTTCCCATCCTGCAATTCCTCAACCACTTCCTTCATCTCTACTCTTTCTCTCTGCTGCAAATGCTCCATCCAACTGTTTCCTCCAGGCATCCATCCATCCATCCATCCATCCATCCATCCATCCATCCATC
>JAOXYL010000045.1:13542097-13552455 GCA_028564955.1 Terapon puta
CTTTAAGCACATGCCATGTTTACTGCTCTTACCTTCTCCTCCATCCCTCCATTAATGATGGGCTCAGGCAGCGGACCTGTAGATGTGAGAATGACACGAGAATCAGTCATGGACTCCAGATTCAGATACACCTCTCCCTGTCTTCCACAGACTAATGTCAGACCTGCAGCTCTTCAGTCCTGCACCATCAGAGCAGATCAAGAGTCTTTCTGCAGCTCACCTTTCACTCCACCAACACCTACTCTATTACATAGCACAGGTATGAGCAGATCATCTATTATTAACACATGGTTCATCTTCTATGAGATGGTCGCTCCTCCTGGTCCTGTACACTTCCCCTCCAGAGACCCTCTACAGATCAGATAGCTGTAGTGGAACTTTTCCCTTCAGCTTTTACTAATAAAAAATAAAAACACTGTGTTGTTCCCATCTAGACAAACTTTAACACAGTTTTCAATGATGGTACCTGCAGATGAACGTCATCACAGAGGTCTGACACGTCCTTACCTTCCATCCCTCTGATCCTCAGTGAAGCCAAAAAGGGCCTTTAGTTAATGATAATTATTGATGGGGAAAGAAGCTGGTCCTTCAGAGTTAATCTGAGACTCAAGTCCTCCTCGGGTCTTTGCTGTGTGTATGTGTGTGTGGTTGTGCGTGTCCCTGACTCTGAGAGGAGCCTCTCCAGGGCCAAATACAGCTCCAGCTCTAGGCTGAGGGGCCACTTGTAGCGAGCGCCTTGGAAACCAAACAAAGCTGCCGGTCAGTCAGGCTGCTCTGAGACAGAGAGAGAGAGAGTGTGTGTGTGTGTGTGTGCGTGTGTGTGTGCTGAAGTTAAGAGTCAGTGCGGGCAGGTGTCCTCTGAGTGGGCAGCATGTGAAGTGCAGGCAGTTACCTGGGAAACACCTCAGTGGAATCTCTCCCCTATAGAGCGTTATTATTTCTAATCCTGGACCAAAACCCTGCAGATTTTAAGAGTCTAGGAAATTATAAAGCACCTGTCTTTCATTCAGTGAAAGTAACCCAGTTTCTCTTTGTCACCCACTCAGAAGACATGCCATCCATGTGCTTACTTACAAATGTAAATCATGAATAATAAACTGGCACTGGGGGAATCCTTTCAAAGTAGTAACACCAACATGTTTGCTATCTCAAACAACATCAAATAAGAAATGTCCTCTGTCTCAGATACCAGGGGGTAGCATCTTTCTCCTCCTGAGTTCCGCCTGTTGTCATGCCAACAGCTGGCAGTGCCATGTTTATACGAGGGGTCTCAGTGTGTCAGACACAAACCACCTGCCCCAGGATCAGTGGCTGTGGAGGGACAGCCCACAGACACCAAACCAGACCACAGACTGTACTAGGGCTCCCTCTGGAGGCTGTGGTAGGTACAACAGGAGCTGAGTCAAGTCAAAGTGCCATTGAGCAAGGTACTGAATTCCTGCCAGATAACTCATCGAATAAGTAATGTATCTATTTATTGAGAGCAGCTGGACAAAAAACTCATGACAATGGTCCCCTTACTGGACATTTTCCAGAGCTTTTAGCTGTATCTTGTGGCTGCAATATAATCCAAAGGATCAAATTATTGCTTACTATCATTGTTTCAATTACTTTTGAGTGTCAGGTTGCGAAATCAAATTAAACTTTGGTGAGATATAACTGTATTTAAGCCTTCACAATCAACACTGTTACTCAATCCGACTCTGATCTGTCTGATCTGATCTATTTATGTCCAAAAGATTAACTTTCTCTACAGGGCATCAACAAGGGGGGGATGGCCAGGAAGTGGCTCAGCGTATCCGTCTCTGTCTGTGTTTCTTGGCAGGGACAGAAACAAAAGAAGAAGAGCCATGCGGGACAGAGTGGGCCAAAGAGAGACAGGAAGAATTAAAAGGGGAGAGAAGACCAGAAACTATGCAAGAGACTTTTAATCTGCTTGAACTGAGAGGAGGAGGGGGAGGAAGCAACGCCTCGTGTCTACAGCTTCTCTGTAACAGTGAAACATTATGAGCTAATTGCGGCCATTCACTGGTTAAAAAGTAACTTGTACTGCCTCTCGGTGTGTCTGCTCACCAGTGAGGTGGTCCGAGGTGGGGGCCACTCGGCATCTCTTGAAGAAGGCGTCTGTGTCGGGGTCCACCACCAGCAGACGGGTCACACCCCCGCCGGCTTTAATGGCAGCCACCACCTCCGAGTGTGTCTTCCCTTCCACTGACAGACCGTTCACCTGAATACAAGAAGAGATTATTTATAAAAGCCATGACTGGAAATCCTGCAAAATAAAAAAAGGCTTTTTTCCTGGTCTTTGTTCCCACACAGAGGTGAACAATCTGTTTTTTTTAACAACATTTCTTTCTCAATATTATCTCTTTGTCTGCCAGAGGCTCCAAGGCAGGAAATCCTGTGTGTCCTGCACGTACGCATGCACACATTCCCTCAGCCACTAAGTTACAAAACAATCGTCACAATGTGCTCGCAAGCCAAAAGAACTATGACGTTTCTGTGGTTTAATTTGTCCTCTCAGTCAGCATTTATTCACGGTGTGTACATGTTATATGTTCCTCGGCTGTGGCAGTGTGACAGCTGTACTTTAACTCTCTCTGGTATACAGTAACACAACATGTCAGGTGGCTCCCTCCCACACCAGCTGAGTGTTCGGGGATGATATCGCCATGGGAAAGCATGTGAGAAATGTCTCGAAGGGTGTGTGTTTCTGTGTGCGTGCGTTTAGGTCATAGGGTGGACCTGCATGTCTAAGCCAGTCCCACAGAGGAAGCTGGACAATAGCTGCTTGGCCAGTAACAGCAGTAACAATGGCTGTCTGCTCCCCACAAAGCCCTGCTCCTCAGTGGGTGGTGCGGCTGACTAGAGGCCCTCTGGGGGACTCACTAGACCCGAAACTCTATGGTTCTTTAAATCCCTCGGTCATCCTTCTTTTCTGGTCCCTTGATTGAATAGTTTTTACACTTTCTCTCTCACTCATGCGCTGGCTGCAAAATGTCACTTAGAAAGTGAAGGGAAGCGTGCACGGATGTCCACATCAGAGGACATGTTGCCGTCCTGATCCAGCCATGTGCACCAAAAATGTAATACATGGAATGAGTCAGAGGCTTTCATTGTGAGTTGCTTCTGCTTCTGCTGGTTAAATAATAAGTGGAAATATCCGTGTAGTATGGGACATTACAACCACAAGGGGTTATGATTATAGCATAGAGGACAATGTAGTCTGTGGTCTGTAGTCTGTCACAATACTTTTTTTTAGTCACTCCTCTATGAGTCACTGTACACCAAAGAAAAACAAAAAAAATCAGAGAGGTGCTCAGAGTAGACCCCAGATCAGTCAAGAGGCTGATTACTCCTGTATGAGGTTGTTAACAGTGACAGTTACACCTCTTAGTCCTCTGGGGGATTTAGGACCCCACACAGCGGCTTTTAGTTCACATCTACATTCCTCTGAACACACAGTTAACTTTGGGAAAAGAGCTGACCACCTGGTTGACTGCGATACTATTAGAGAATATTTCTTATGTTGGGGAAGTATGCAGATCCTCTATTTGCCTAAGTAAAAGTATGCAACAATAATCAGACAATAATGTTGCATATCATATCAATAGATGTGATGTAAATGCATTATTTTGCTGTTGATGTTGGTTTTAACCATTTTGTATAAAAATTACTTACTTAATTATGGATTTATCAGCTGATTATTTTCTCCATTATATAATTGATTGTTTGATTTCAAAGACCCCTGGAATTACTGGGATAGATACATAGAAAATGTAAAAACCTCTTAAAAGGAAAATCAGAAAATCCTTGTAGCTGACAAAATGACACATTTAATCAAGAAAATAAGAAAAATAGTTGCTAATTTATTTTCTGCTGGACAATTAATCAACTCATCATTTCACCTGTACTTGTAGATGTTCATGTTTTGAGTACAAAAATATACAGAGAATAGAGAAAGAAAGTGGCATGAAAACAAAAAAAAAGGTACTTCTTACATGGACCTACACTGCTTTTAAAATAAAACATTTTTATGTTGAGAGCTTCTCAAATATCAAAATGAACTTACTTCTTACTTTACTATATATATAATATACCTCATACACTATATGTAATATATATAAGACCTGATGCTAAGCATAAATCATCAGTGGCAGTGATGCATGTACAAAGTGTGAAAAGATACTTTTGCACATCATATAAGCACAACATGAATTAACAGAGCATCAGAAAGACACAAACAGAAAATACTATTTTTGTATCTGATAATGTAAAAAGGCTTTCTATCTTGTTCCACAGTGTGTGGGTGAGGCCTCATTACACGCCACACCATTCTTTTCTATTTTTATCCAAGTAAAAAAAATCACTACAGGCTGTCTCGAGCGGAAGTGTAGCAGACTAATCAGGATGCACTATTTGCATGGATTTTTTTGTGTAAGACTGTGAACTCATCAGTTACGTCTCATAAAGATTACTCTCTAACTATTTAAGACAATTAAGACAGCAAAGTAAATTAAAAAGTAAACTGCCAAGGACTTTAATGCGTCTTACATAACAGCTAAATTTGGCACCCGGATCGAGTAGATTCTGAACCGGAGAATCATCGTATCAGAACAATAATAACTTTCCTGAACATCTTTTCTGCTCTGCATCACCATTTTTCACCATCTTCTCGCCATGCTCTAGCATTGCTCTTATTTCAGTACCTGTATTATCCTGTCCTTGGGCAGCAGGCCGGCCCTCTCTGCTGGAGAGTCTTCATCCACAGCTCTGATGTACTGGCCCGGCCGCGCCCGCTCGCTGTGCAGGTTGAAGCCATACCCGTTGGACCCTCGCTGGATCACGCAGAGACGTGGCCTCAGTTCAGTGCTCACCTCCTGCCCGAAGGAGAGAGAAAACAGATGCAGTGTGTTAATAAATATATGTGACAGGCATCAACAGAGCAAAACATTTGTTTTTGAAAATACCTCCACCATGGGTGTCTGATCAGGGAGAACAAGAGGAACAAAGATTACGGAGAGCTCCAGTGAGTCGTTAACCATGAATATAAAGCCGAGGTTGAACATGCAGGTGGCTGCTGCATGCTGATGTGTGGTACAGTGTGTTTTTGACAGTCGTGAGTAAACTAAAGCTGCCGTTTCACTCCACGTGACTCCAAACTGCTCGCCAGGAAGGAAGAGGGTCTTGGAGACATGTGATTGGAGGGAGGGTTCGTGGAGAATTTGGGGAGGGGGTAGCTGGGAGGCAGTCAGCTTGACTCTGGCCTTGCCGGTTTGAGGAAGGGACCAGTTCCGGTGCGGTCCGCAGTCCTGCTCGCTCCAGGCTCCCAAGGAGGACAATGGAAGCTGGGCGTTGACCTCTGACCGCCTCCCCTCGTCCACCCCCTTCTCCCGTACAGTCCCGCTCGGGGATGGCAGGAAGAGTTAGAGCTGTATTGTCATCCAGGAAAAAACTCAAGCTCAAACCAAGAACCTCCCTTCCGCTATATGGATGAAGCAGGTTCTTTATTTAGCAAAAGGGCCCTTTAAGGGACTTTGCCACTAAAACACAGGAGCTGCAGAGCTCAGGAGAGACGGCATCGGTCACTTTGACCAAATCTGACCTGACACTCCCTCCACATCAGAGCGGCTGTAAGCGCCCGCCCTCTGTCAACTGTGGACAATGAACAACCTCTATAAATAAGTCCGTGAGTGACTCACTTTCTTCTGAAAACACTGTCAGGAGGCCGATTGATTAAAATTTCTTTAAAAACCTCAGTGGACATAAATGAACCACCTGAGGCACTCTGACTCAAGATTTTCCCTCATTTACACGAGCACCAAGTGATTATTACTTTACCAGATTATGTAAGACAATTGTTCCGAGCTGCTGACACCTCTCACCTCACTGCTGGGAATGAACTTTTCTCTGTTTCTCTCAGTAAAGCACCTGGAACAAACTTTAGTCACGGGTCACATTCGGGGCCATTTCCAGGAAAAACAGATAATCAGGATGAGCAGGACAGGATGAAATGATGTACTATTTCCCATTAAACATTTCAGAAAAAATGAACTGGATTATTTTGTATACTTGTACATTGGTGGCTTCAAATAAAAGTGAGCCGTGAACTTCATTTCCTAGAAATAGTTGCGACAGTAAACTGTGCTTGTGTTTATCAATACACGTGATCTGTGACCACTTTAGTGTTTACATGCTCTAGTTTTGTGTTTACTCAAAGTTTGATTCACCTGTTTGCCGACAGAATTGAATTAGACAAATAAGGATGTGTTGGCCTTTCCATTAAAGGAATTGTGTCTCCATATCTTATGTCTGACAACAGCCGGTTACCTTAACTTAGAAGTTACCCCAAAAAGATTCAGAATACTGAAAACAGGAGGACAGTACTCCGTCCAAAGCAGATGAAATATGCCCATTGGCACCTCTAAATCTCACAATTTAACACATTATTTCTTGTTTGTTTAATCTGTACCAAAGTGTAAAACCAGTTGCTTGGCAACCAGAGAGGCTAGCTGCCACATGAACAACTGTAAAACAGCTAATTCTTTGTTTTTTGTTTTCAATTTAAAAGAAATATATGGTGTGATGGTGAGCTTCAGAGGTGCTGGTTAGACTCTTTGTCAATATTGGACAGATCCAGCTGTTTCCCCCTGTTTCCAGTCTTTGTGCTAAGCTAAGCTAGCTGGCTGCTGGCGTGAGCTTCATATTTAATAGAGAGATATGAAGAGTGGTATCAGTGTTCCTTAAACACTCAGCATTAAAGCAAATAAGTTTATTTTCCCAAAAGCCTTCCTTTAAACTTCCATCACGTCAGCGCAGGTCATTAATCATAATGTGTAAATATCTTAATGGGATACATTACACAGTGTCACACACCCCCTCAGATCTGACACATTAAATGTGATGGCTGTTTGCCTAACAGCAGTCTGCTCTCATCAGTGATGCAGACTGTTCATCTTTCTGTCAAGAGCCTGCTGAACATGTATCCTGCTGATCAGACGTGCTCCTGTTGAGGGCCCTTCAGCCACACTTTCATCACAATGCAGACTGATTATACAAAAATGATTGTCTTTGATTGCGCGTCCTTCTCCCTCTCAAGCGTTACACCCAGACTTCAGATGAAACCACCTTCCTCTACAAGATCTTTAAATGCAAGTGATGCAAAGTGTAGACTCAATGAATCTTTTTTTTTTCTTGTGGTGAAGCGTTCAGCTGCTGAAGGTCTGGAGTTAACTCGCAGAGTCTTCAGCTCCTGAACTGTGTGATAAAGCATAATTTGCATGAAGTCTGGGGGCCTGCCACAAATTAGATTACAAGGTGTTTCCACAATTTAGGGAGCATTTAATCCCTGTAACAGTAAAGTACTATCCATGCTTTATAATTTGTCAGCGCACGTGCCCAGTGTTGGACACTTAAATGCAGCTGTAACACTGAGAGCTGCACTGCTGCCTTGGCACCAGACTCGGTGACACTCATCGGGTGCTCTGGCTGACGTTAGGCGTCCCTGCTCTGGGAGAAGGCAAGGGAGGCTCTGGCAGGGACAAACAGAGAAGTATTTGTGTCGGAGATGAGTGGAGGGCAGAAGAATCTCCACGCGGGTCTGAAATCTGTGGAATCTGCTGAACACACACGAGTCGGGAGGCGAACCGAGGACCCACCACTTGCCAAATGTGCGTGCTCGTGTTCCTGCCGTACCTTGTTCACATTACTTGTTAACCAGGAAATGAAATGTACGTTCTCTACAATCTGATAAACACAGCTGCCAGAGCTGCAAATATACTGGACACTTTAAAAAAGTACAAACACAGAAGTCATGGGACGTTCTGTAAGTTACAGTCTGACATCAGATAACACAGACACACTGAACAACCGTATCTGCTGGTGACTGACACACAACTCTGTGCTCCCCAGTTTACACTGCCAGTCCAACTAAATATTTGCTTCAGACTGGCTTAGCGTTGGTCTGGGGTCAACTTCACTCAGGAACATTTGTGTATTTCCTCCCAGATTTTGTTTAGAGTACCTCCCAGAACACGAGGCATCTGCATGTACACATGTGGAAGAAAAACACTTATTGATGAATCTGTAGTGACCCGAGAGCGGGGCTGTGAAAAACCTTGAATTCCTGGTGAAACGTGATCTTGATACAGGCAGTTCAACATGATATCACCCCTGCAGAAGCCCTATTCTCGCTAGACAAGCAAAAATTATTTTCATTTCAGTTTCTCCAAATGAAAAAGAAAAAAAAAAGCCTTTCAAACAAAGAACCTGAATCACACTCAAGACGACATTATATTTTGTTTGGCACTTTGAAACACTATGTTAGTATCACTTTAAGACCAACGTCGCATATTTTGCTTTTATGTGAAGTGTTCCTCTCGTCCCAGAAAAAAAATAGCATTTTGTCGATGAACACACTCTCTGACACAAACTTTCCTTTGAGGAGGGAAGTGTTGAACAGGAACTGTTGACACATCTTCCCTCAATATGCTTCCCTCTGCTCTGGCTCAACTTCCTGACATGAAAGAAGAAATCAATATACAAAACACACCCAAGCTTATGCACAAAAAAAAACACATGCACACCAAGTCAAGCTCCCATTAGTTGGCATGCAGCAGATGAAGTGCTTGTATTTGACATCTAATAAGAGGAGCCAGGCATCAACAAACCTCTATGTGATACTGATTATTGTCACCATAAGGCAAACCTGACCTGGATTAGGAACTTAAACATAATAGTTTTGGGATAAACACTTAATCTCTGTTACAGGGGGTGTGCCTGACTATTTATTGGTCGGGATCAGTATCTTCCTGAAGTCTCTTATTGCCCAGCAACTGTTCACAGCCAAGAAATGGCTCGTTTTTATATTGACTGTCTAAACTGTAATTAACAACGTTGATCTATCGATAGATTCTGTATTGTAAATGACCGTCCTGCAGTACAGGCACACTGTGTATCACACTGCCTTTGATGCCTTGGATGATGTATCATGACTGATTTCAGGCCTTAAAACACAGATTTGAGCTCTTGTTACTCTTAACAATTAATAACACATTGTTTAGTATCAGTTTGTCCACTGTTGTAAACTAATATACTACTATTAGTGCAGTGTTAACAATGATTTGGGTGGATACAAAGTTAAGTAACACTGGACATTACAGTGAAGTGAAAACAATTTCACCTACTTCATATTTGTTTTCATTTAGACTCGGTCCTATTGTACCAACTCCACTTTAATGTCTAGCTCTGTTAATCCTCTTTCAGGCCGCTGATATATTGAGTGTGGTTTCTATCTCCACTGCACAGACTTAAGGGGCTTTGGCAACTAAAGTAATAAGTGATTGCTTTGAATACCAATCACTTCAAAACAATACAAGAGCCCATGTTAATATTCTCAAACCACACTTCTGAGTCACTCGGCTGTCTCACGACTCTCGCTGCATCTGCTACTTTCTCTACGTGTTTTTAAGAACCCAGAGCTTGATGTAACCCTGTTTCAAACTCACTTCTGGTTTTCCTCAGGAAGCTGCGATAACCAGGAGTTAAGATAACAAGGCAAAGTTCAGCTTACAGGCCCCCGATCCAGCTCCTCAAACCATGTTCATGACGAGCTGCTCCTGCAGAAGTTTGAACTCTTTTCACTCAAAAACAAAGCACTGAATTTCAAAATCCTATATAAAACTATTTTGGGGAAGTCTTTGCTCACTGGAATGTAAGAGTGAATGTTTCGAACTCAAATTATAGCTCTGAAAACCAAAGGTCATGGATGTCTTAGGGATTTTCATGTTCCGTCAAAAAGGCCACTTCTTTCATGAAAGTGAAACATTTTGTGTTTATATGAATAAAAAAGAAACCTAATAGGTCAAGGAAAGAGGGAAAATATTTCTAAATGTTGCTAATTATTTTCATCCTCATAACATCTTCAGATTGAGGAAAATGGACTTCGCCTTCCATAAAAGTCAAGCCACTACCATGTAAAAATAAAAAGAAAGAAAAATTAAATGTCACCATTTACGTGCGTATTGCCCTAATAAAAGAGCACAGGAGCACAGGAGTCCTCGTCTCTGCCTTCAAGGTGCCCACAGGTGAGTGTTTGACAAGCCAAGTTGATTGATTTGCATCCTCAAAACTCTCTCGGGGAGTATTAAAAAGCAGCCAGCTACCTTCATAATAACAGTCCATCATGTTTATCACCCACTGCCGCTCTCTGACTCAGACAGCGGAGACCTGCCCGCATCTGCCGGCCTCTCCTCCTGATCCTGTGTGACAGAGGAGCGCTGTGGCTGCGAGCGATTCAAGTCTCTGGCATGGAAGGAGCAATCTGTGTGTGAAGGAGCGTGTGTGTGTGTGTGTGTGTG
>JAOXYL010000045.1:13589190-13602877 GCA_028564955.1 Terapon puta
AATGCAGACCAACCTGGTGGGGAAATCTGTGGCGCTGAGGTTGATGAAAAAGTCCCACTTCCAGTCCAGCATGGAGAGCAGGTCCTGCATGCTGCGTAGGTAGGCCTTCAGTAGGCTGGCACCACCCCAGATGGTGACCATCCGCCAGGGCGTGGCTCGTATGTTCGGGTACTGCTGGGCGATCTGCAGGACCTCGCGGTGCATGTAGCCGGAACGCTGGGGATTTATGAGGCGAAAGGTCAAAACAGTCAGACGAGCAAAAGTCACTTTTTCTGCATCAAAAATGGAATCTAGTTCCCACAGATTTGTAGCTGCCACAGTGCCAAGACAACCACACAAAGTTGGCTCGTGCTGATGGAAGAAAATTTGATCTGAGCAGAACAGCAGCCACGTTGTGCTATGATGATAGAGAGAAAATAATTATACATTTCTTGTCAATGTGGCAACAGGGAACACGACATTAAGATAGACTGAGCTAAAAACATGTTAAAAAGAAAAAAAACTTGTGAGATGGAAGGAATCAAAGAGCCAAGCTGTCACGCTTTATGCAGAGACATGAAAGGTGTTGAGTGAGCACATATGACCATTCGTCTGAAGATCACAGGAAACCACAACCTGTAGGCTCAAAAGACCTTTTTGTTTTATTTCCCATTGGAGCTAAATTAGATTAATTACCAGCTAATTAACAAGCAGCCTGTTTCCAAATAAACACAGCTAATAAAAGGTTCTCAAGCGGTAAATGGGCAGTTTAAGAGAAAAAGACACCCTGAAAGTAATTGTTCAGGGACAGGAAGTCCAATGGTGTTTAGTGGAGCACAAACAGTGTGCTTCTGACTCTGTCCTGTATTAAACAGTGTGGACATTTAGTACAAGAACTGTGCCAGTGTATGCCGAGGCGAATGATTTATTATCAAAAGCCTTCGTTTCAGCCAGGACTTCTTCAGACACTGTGTGGGTTTCGTGGTTGTGTTGATAAAAAGGAGACAACAGCAGAGAACAAGGCAACAGAATGACTCACAAACACTCAGTCCTCACCCAGGAAAAAAAAAAAAAAAAAGGGGTCTGGGTGGTGGAGCGCGGAGGAGCTGGTAGACTGATTTCAGTACAACCTGACCTGCTTTACAGCCTCATCTCTCAAACGGGCTTTTGCCTCAGAGATAAACAAGGTGAGGCTGGCAAAATGTCTAAGTGCGACTGTCCCACTGACTTCTTATCCATCACTGCCTCCAGCGGGCCTCTCCGCTGGCTCTTGGCAGAGGAACAGAGCATCTCCCTGGGACTAGGCAACCTTTCCGGCCACACAGGTGCACTGACGACAGGCACCTGTTTCTCTGCTGTCAGCACTGAACGCACCTGAGGTCTGTGCCTCGGTATCACCAGTCAGCCGCGCTCTTGTCTTTTGCCTCGCAGCTGCACATGAGAGCAGACTCTTCCTCCACTAAATCCAGCCCCTAAGAATAACCACACTTTGCTCTATCCAGGCTAATCCCCTTTACCACGCTGTGAGACCCGTGGGATAAATTTAACCTTCATAATGCAAGAAGACCTAACCGGTAAAAGCATTTGTGAGCTCAGTGTAGCCGGTGCAAAGCAGTGCCAGATACTCTTTGCAACGTTCAGCCCAAGTACAGATAAGCAATAATGTAAGCAAGCATCAATAGAACAACCTGACATTCAAAGCAGAAGAATAAACTGTCTCTCCTTTAGATTTTTCCATCTTGATCTACAAGACAGCTGCAGTGCTATGTACATATAGTGGAGGGTGTTTGGTGGTCAGGATGCTGTGATCTCATTTTAGGGCCCTACCTTGTCCACATGGATGTAGTAGTAGTGGTCACGGTGATATATGGCTTTGATGAGGCGCTTGAGCTGCCGTACCGCGCGGCCGTGGACCATCAGAACGAAAGCCACTCTGACGGGGTTCTCCACTTTGGACAAGCTGTTGTCCAGCTCGCCCGCGGCCTGGATCTGATTTGACACACCTGGTCGAGGACAGAGACACAAAAGACTGAGTGACTGTTTAGAGAAAAAGACTGTTTAAAGTGGGGGCTAGCACTTTGTCCTGATTTTTAGTATTTTACTATTAGATATTCTCAAGTATGTTTGATCCATCTCTAGTGAAAAAATGAAGTCTCCAGATAAAAATATTATGTGGATATGTGGAGACATTATGATTATATTCATTTATCACCCAGTTCCCACCCAGTATTAAAGTTTTAGAAAAATAGAGAAATAAGTTATTAATGTTTGAAAACTGGCAGAGACACAAGTGTTAAGAAAACAAACTCAGTAAATGTTTATGTTTGTCTAATAAATGATCTGAAATCTGACTGCGCACATTTTCTGCACATGTTAAAGGCTCCTCACCGAGCTGTGGGCAGAACTGAGGGAGTGAGTCCGGCATGAGCTGCCCGGCCTGATGCTGACACACGATGTTGGCGATCTCCTGGCGGCACTGCTGCGACCCGGCGCGATGCAGGGCGGACAGCGCGTCCTTGCCCGTGATATCACATTTTGGCACAAAGTCACTGCTGGGGGCTTGGTGCGCCCCGTCCACGCTGCCCGGCTCACCGAGTACGGCGACAGGAGGTAGCTTGGCCGCCCCGTCGCTCCCACCTCGGGTCTCGCTGAAGTTACGGCTGCTGGACAGGTCGTGGAGGACGACGCCGTCTAAGCCGGCTCCCGCAATCCCCCGCTCCTGGAGTGTCTTGAGCCTGATGCTGGGCTTCTCTCCTTTACGGCTGGTCCCCCTCCTCAGTGCGCTGGCTGCCGTGCCCCCCGTCCTCTCCAACCTGCCGCTCCATCTGCCCCTGTTCCTCCCCGACAATGAATTTTGTTTCTCCCAAAGTGTGCCGTCTCTCTTGGGGTCCTGACTGTTGTGGTCAGGCAGCTTAGACCGTCGTGTTTTTCTCTGAGGACAAGGGGGAGAGACAGAGGGAAAGAGAGAGAGAGAGAGAGAGAGAGAGAGAGAGAGAGAGAGACAGAGAGAGAGAGACAGAGAGAGAAAGCAATATAGAATAAAACTACAATTTAAATCCAGATTTGCTGCCACTCATTCTTCGTGTTGGACAGACACCACAGAGAGGAGGCGTTGATTCACAGCCCAAGAATGGCCTAAGGTAAACAAAGACCTCCAGTAAGACAACAGCTCAAAGAGCCCCAGAGGGAAGGCGGTGTTTACTTGGTTTTCTTTTTGTTTTCAGTTCTCTGATCTGGCTTATTTTTAGCCGAGCCTCTGTCTTTTTGTGGAGCTAATCCGGAAAAAGCAGTTCTGGGTAGTTCTGGGTAGCCACAAACACACACACACAAACACACACGCACACACAAACACAGAGTAGAGACCTCGACCAACCTCCGTCTACACCCTTTGGCAAAACAGAAGAAGAAGAATACATATAAATGTGTGTGTGTGTCACATGGGTCACACACACATACAGACAGGGAAATTGAGTGTGAAATCTCAGGCATTAAGGAGGTTACATGGAAAAGCCTTATCAGACAGCCACTGTGTGTGTGTATGTGTGTAGAAATAAAGCTCTGATTTTAACACATTATTTAATGCACACATTTTGTGAATGACTGTATAACATTATGCATACGTGCTGGTGTTTAATACATCCTCAACATCAAAGCATATCATTATAGCTTCTTGATTTGTGTATGACATTTGCATCCCAAAATGATCCTCTAAGACTTCACAGACTCCCTAAAATGTCAGCAATGATCCTCTTATAATGTGTGTGTGTGTGTGTGTGTGTGTGTGTGTGTGTGCTTTGAAGAAATGAAATTGCTCACGTGTTCCATTCTAGAAACCTTTTGCTGTAACAGTTCCTTAAAAATGTGACACATAAAACAGCAGTTAGTATGAATAAAAGCTACATAGAGGTACTGTAACAATATGAGGTCCCAGTGTTGGAAACAAAACAACCGTCACTAATCTGGGTTTCTTCCTACAGTCTCAATGTCCCGGGTGTATAATTTCATTTTAATGCAAAAGGAGAGACAGAATCAGTCTTACTGGAGCACAAATAACACCTCCAAAAATGGAAGGCAGGCTTTGAAAAAAAAAAAGAAAAAAAAAACAGGACTTGCGCCATTTCTAAATCTTCTGGCCAAACAGCATCACAGCTTTGGCACAGCAGATTACTGGATCACACAAAAAGCCCTGCAAAATGTGCCATTGTAGGAGAAGATGGAGAGGACGAAGAAGAAGCAGAAGAAGAACAGCGAGTGGGCCGAGAGCTTTCTACCTCTGTCAGACGATATGGCAGAGCGCGGGGTCGCTCGCCTCGCGCCGCTGGCACGGCGACAGCGGAGATGGTGGGAACAGAGGAGGGACTGCTGGTAGGACACGGAGCCAGATAATACACTGCCAATACACCAGCTGCCAACCAACACAGTACAGTCAGATAGTGATTGCCAACTGCACTCTCAAACCCATTACAGTAAGAGGCATTGTGGAGCCCAGTTACATACCAGTCATTGCAGTGCAAGCCTCTTTCAGCGAGTTTACATAGACTGGAGCAACCTGGTTATTGTCAGCTTTCGCAGAGACCTGAGATACTACACATCGCCCTTTAATCAGGGTACAGGTCTAAGAGACGCACAGAACAGAGTTCTGCAAAAGAAATCCAACTTCTTAACCATGTATTCTTAACTGGGTGTCCATATGACAGCAGTACAGCACTGTCCCTGTGTCTACATGAATGAAATCCAAAATAAAACTGCACCTGAAATCATCAAGTTGAAAGAAAAGTAGGGAAGAAATGCGATTGAGGGTCATTTGGCTTAAATGCATTTGGATTTTTTTGTGTCAAGCAAACTGCAGCAAAACTGTTCTCAATACTTCGGTCCAGTAAACTTTCTCATTTTCTCCAACACTGGTGGTACATTTTCTGCCTACAGACGCTCCTAGCTGAAAAATTAATACAAACACGTGTGTGAGGATCTGTGTCTTTTGTCGGCTCACACTGATAAAGACAGTAAGACTAAATGTTCCTGCACAGAAGACAAGCACGCGGCATGGGGCGAACGTTTCAATTTTCCTTATCGCTCGTTTTCACAGCTTTTAATTAACGCCATCATGTCAAAAATGTATTGATTCAAAGGCAAGCCAGGCAGCCTCTTTACTTTCCAATTAAAGCCGAATGAAACCATATCAGCGTCGCCATCTGCTGAAGCGGGAAGCAGCAGCGAGCACTCAGCTCTGTAGGAGGGCGCAGGATAGGAGAGGGTGACACGAGGATGGCAGTAGTCTTCTTCTTCTGTCCTAATAATCCTTCTGGATGAGGGCTTTAATGTAACGCATGAGGCCGTGTTAACACATGCACAGCGAGTCGCTGATCAGAGCAGACGCGAGTTAACGCAGGGACCGCAGAGCACGCAGGAATCCAGCCAACCTTGCTCATGTTGCCTGCGTCGGTGAGCCTCCCTGACTGAACATGCACCGTTCGGGGGGTGAAGCGACGATTAAGACGCATTCTTAAGCCTGAAACTTGATTCTGCGTCTGTGAGTCTGCGAACATGCAAACACCCCGTGCCTTGACATTTGCACGGATGTCTGCCTGCATAGTTGCACGTCAGGTCGATGTGTGCGAGCAGCAGAGTGGCATTTCTGAGGGAATGAAAGAAACATGTCTCCACCTTTAAATTATGAATAAAAAGTGCAAACTGGATTATTAATTAAATGAATTGCAAATACTTTGACTGGCTGTACTGAGATTTTAGCTGTGTATTTCTCCTCCTTAGGCCATCCAGGTGAGCTACAGACAACCACAAACCCCTACATACATTCCTCTGTATCTTAAGCGTGTTAAAGCCTGAATGCACCTGATGTGGCAGCGCATAGCCCAGAGGCTTATAATGCAAACAGGTGATAGCAGTCAAAAGGGCGCTTTAATTCTGCAACGTGACGCACGACACATCACAGTTCCCATTTTGTCATTTAAGCGCCCAGAGAAGATGGATCGCTTCATCTCAGGCTGGCGTCACTCGTATCAGATGACGGCACGACAACAGAGCCACGATCCCCTTTCTGAGTAAAAACTTGTTCCCTCCTCAGATCTGCAGTTCCTCCTCGCTGGGAGGAACATCACGACAGAGAGGTGGCGAGGTTCCCAACTCAAGTTTCAGCTTGCATTCCTGCGACTTTATCAGTGCGCACAGTCCTCCACGGGTCACATCTGTTAACAGCTCCCCTTACCTGCTTTTCGAAGGGAGGGGGGCAGGAGCAGGATCAGGCACTGCCTCAAGGTACAGAGGTATGGAGCGCTCCAGGTGTGCGAGGGAGGCACAGGGAGATAAGCTTCCACGGTGGCTAATAATGTCAAATAAACTGTGTCAGCTCGCTGCTTAACTCCCTCCCTGAGGCGTGCGCCCCTCTCTGGGTGTTTTGGTGTGATTCACAGCCCGGTGAAGGTCACACAGAGAGACAGAGGCCTCTGGTGGATATAAGTAAGCAAAGAACAAACTAGAGGGGGGAGCTGGACATCCTGGGACATGATGCGTGACTCATGGCTCAAACTGATCAAATGATCAATGAATCATGACACTCCTCGCTCGCGCTCCCAAGAAATAAAACTAAACAGCGCCACGTCACAGTCGCCCTTTTTGCTCTTTATATGCGAGTGATTCAGGCTGATTCACGTGTCCAAACACACAGCAGTGACTCCAGATTAAATGTGGTGACAGCGTAGTGGAGAGCAGCTCCTTCAACAAGCGAACTGCCCTTTAACGAGCGCTGACAGTACTTTCACGGTTATAAACATGTAGTGTGTGTACTGAGCAGTGCTGTGCTGCTGTGGCGCTCTATCACTGACAGACAGACAGACAGACAGACAGACAGACAGACAGACAGACAGACAGACAGGGCTGGTCCGGCTGTACCAAAGTGTTTCGGATCTCTTCCCCAAACTGCTAACGGGGCTAACGGCAGCTAGCCTGCCTGTATCACAACACACGGCGAGCTAACGGCTAGCTCCTCATTTAAACCGACTCAAACAGCGTCTCTCCGGAAGACGCCGGCGGGACCGCGGCTCACCTCTGCCTCTCCTTCCTCCAGACTCCTCAGGCTCCATACCACCAGCCCCTGGACCAGGAGGATGGTCAACGCGGCGGCGATCGCGAGTTTGTATCGCCGGAGCAGCTTCTGCACTCGCGCGCTGGCCACCATCTTTACTGTCCGGCTGACGGAGCGGCGCGTGCACGGCGCGTACTGAAGGGAGCGCGCGGGAGGTGTCGCCCGACTTCGCGATGGGCGTGCTGCAAAGTTTGTCGCCAACATTTTAAAGCTGAGTGTTTATTTAGTTTTTTTTTTTTTGTACCAGTCTAAGTTTTTTTCCCTGTCGTTGCCATTTTTGTTATACTATAAAAGGAAAGCAACATTTTAGGGAGAGTATATTTATATATCATCCTGTCCTTGTGAAAAGCCCAGATGGAATTGTTTCGTTGTAAACCAAAACTAACATTCCTGCACTTTCACATGAATAGTTGTATATTTTATTTGTTTGCTTTATGTTTGAGCTGAGAGACCATATGCGTACTTTTTGCATTAAAAAGTTGGGTGGTAGTTTTTAAGTAGCTGTAATCGTGTTTCATATTCTTTCAAAGTAGCTTCCCTCAGTGCTGCAGGTTTAAGGATCCTTCTTGGTGAGTTGAGCATAGACTGAAAAGTGACATATATCTATGTATGTCCAATGTGATGTATGTAATATGAGATGCAGTTGAGTCACATAAAAATAGATTGAACATGACAAAGTGCTCTGTATGGCGTCCCATTCTGCATGAACAGATTATGCTGTGCCCATCCGTGAATGCATCACGACTTTTGGCCTCACCTCATTCAGTCGGGGCCTTTCTCTCTTTTCACCCCCACATCTCAGACAGTCCACTGCTGATGGAGTGACAGTAATGCAGAGAGACAACACAGAGATTAAATGAAAAAGCCCATTATTTAGTTTTTGTCTTACAAAATACTGGATACTTTCACCTCCTCATGTCTACATGTCTCCAGATATCCTTCAGATAAAATAATCTAGGAGGGAGACACTCTGTTTGATCTGTTGGGAAACACAGGCCAAAGCAGCTAAGTCAGTGACAAATCTTTACTCATGTACCAACACAGGTATAAACGCATGACGTCGTCAGACATGATGTGTCATTTTCAATTTTCGGACCATTTTTTTTGAAAACTTCACACTTTGTATATCTTACATTTAGTCTTGTCTTGTAGACCTATAAATAAACCATATTTGCTTTCAGAAGCATGTGGGTTTTTTCTTACAAGTAAATCAGAGCAATAGTGATGGGGTGTTTGTCAACTCTCATTCTCTGAGGACCCAAAATAATTTAGGCCATATTTGATGTTGCCTCCTACATGCAGCAGAACTTGTTCTACAGAAGTTTTTTTTTATCATAAAATATTCCTTAAGGCAAAGTAGTCTTTTAATCGTTTGCATTTAGATTTAGTGGCTTGTGAACTTTATTTATTTATTTAACTTATTTTTCTCAGTGTAAGTATCGGTGCCCCCTCACATGAGGTTCTCGTTTCCTCACAATATACTTATGATTTGTTCCACTTTGAGTTGTTGAGGATCAAGGTCACGGTCACTTCTGGTTAGACTGATATAAAAAAATCTCTCAGGTCTGAACACGTCTTCCAATCTTCAGGCAGATCTGCAACGCCTGAAGTTCAGCTAAACCTGTTACACAATTTATAACACAGAAGCGCAACAGTTAAAGGGTGCGGGTTTAAAAAGAGGCATATTTCCCATAGTTCCCATTCATGAATACTAATGCTACATTCTGGCTTTGTCCGCATAGAAATCATCTCAGGACGGGACCCCCGCGGTCTCCAGGGCAACGGGGCTCCAGCGCAGGCATCCAGTGTGTTTTAACCCAACTGGTCTGGATGCCAGAGATTATCCGGCGGAGGAGGCAGCATTTAGTCTCCTTCATGAACACGAAACCGGCTGGATTACGCACGAATGTGAGTTCAAACTTGCTTTTTTCTTTTCCTTTTTTTTTTTTTTTTTTTTTTTTGGAAGGGGACTTTTTTTTCCAAGTCAGGGATCCGGTGCGCAGAGGATGTATCCTGAATTAAAAAATCCATGCCAATTAGCTTAAGTAATAAGTCTGCCGGCCTCAGTGCCAATCCATAAACCAAACCCCGCTGTTGCCGGCCAGCGCAGAGCCAGAGCGACGTCACGCGGTGAGCGCAGGGCGTCAGTGCGCCTTCATGGGCTCACACACACACACGCGCACACATACACACACACATATACACACGCGCGCGCTCACACACACGCGCCGTGGCTTGTTTACCGAGAGGATAGTTTTTTTTTTTCCTCGATTTTTCTCATCCGACCTGCGAGGAGCGCATGTGGACTGTCACCATGTCCCGGACCGAGCAGACAATGAAGAGGGGCGACGGAGCCGGTTCCTCCCTCTGATGCGCGTAAGATGAGAGCCTCGGTGCGCAGCCTGATGAGTTCAGGAGGATTTCTGAAGGGAGCGTTCACAGTTTACCCAGAAGAGATGTCCACGGCTGCGAGCCCGACCATCCCCTCCTCACAGCTGACATCCGATCAACTCACAGTGGTCGCTGCGTCCTGTAAGTAAAACATCTGACCTGTTACAGGCATTGGAAATAAAGTTAGAGATCCATTGGAATACTTAGTTTTCATCATGTGGTATCCAGCAGATCTTCATTTATCTGCCTGCTGGGTTGTTTTTGCACTCAATCAAGCCACATTGCAGCTCTGTGATAAGGGCTGGAGCCAGATTTCTTTTTTTAGTGTTTCACATGTGGTGACAGGAGATAGCAGCTAATTTGATTGTCCCATATTTAATTACATCTAATGGCAGAATTAATCTATCAGGTCTTATTATTTTACAAGCTGTCACTGGTTTTGATGGACAGGCAGAGCGCAGGAGAGAAATGACACTGGAAATAGTTCAGATTGTATAGTTAGGCTGTCAATCAAGTGAGTTTGTTTCACCAAGCTGAAAGATTTAAACTGTTAAAAAGGACCAAACCGTCTTTTTATTTACATGATTGAGACACAATGTGTGTTTAGCTGTGTTCAACAAACATTTCCTTCTCTCCTGCAGTTTCTTCTCTGGTCTTCTTTGTGGTTATTGTGGTGCTTCTGTCCATTATTTACCGCAAGGATCCTCAGTGCTGCAAACTCCGCTCCTATCAGGGGCCACAT
The DNA here is from genome assembly GCA_028564955.1 of Terapon puta. Lineage (NCBI taxonomy): Eukaryota > Metazoa > Chordata > Actinopteri > Centrarchiformes > Terapontidae > Terapon > Terapon puta. The sequence goes on from JAOXYL010000045.1 coordinate 13,599,402, forward strand.
GCAAATATGGTAAGCACTTAGAAAGAACAGAAAAGACACAAAAAAGACAAAAAACAAAGTAAGGAGTGAAAAAGTTGCTTTTGTCTGAGTTTTATTGTTTTTTTAAGTGCATGTTCTGGTTTAGCACAGTATTTGAGATCACACTTTAGAGAGGGAGAAAGGAGGACCCCGGCTCAAACACACCATGAGCACCCAGTGTAGTGCAGTCAAGAAGTGTCACAACCAATTTACATGGCTGTGGGAAAAGGGACTAGAATAAACTTGATATGATCATTGTCAGGCAATGGATTTGCCTCAGTGAAATTAGCTGCCCTCCAGAAATATCTCTGAGTGCCGCAGTGACTCTAATGGAATTGGACAGAATTAGCACTTAACACGCATATTGATGCCAGTTCAGCACCGGTGTAATTAAATCATTGCAAACCAGATTTCTGACATCAGCACAAGCAGGTGAAGCAAAACAACCCAATCTTTTAGGTTTATAAGAAGTGTTAGACATTTTTATATAATTAGCTTTCACATTGTGTACAAACGCCACGATGTCTCTATCTGAAGGTAGGTGACACTACAGGCGATGCTTCAGGATGAGGCGAAAAGGAAACGTAAACAGTCCACAGAGGTAACTTTCCTTTGGTCGCCCATTCTCTCTGTTTCCTCTTCCTGACTTGTTTCTCACTCCTGCAAGTCCCAGGGGTGAAGTTGGAGTGTTATCTTCGGATTGCAGAGACACGACTCATACCCCCCTTAACAGACAGGAAGCTCTGTTCAGCTGTGGTTTTAATGGAGAGGCTCTGTTGTCCCATTTAAAGAACTAACAGACCGTTTCACGGGTACAAACTGGCCGAGCTGGCTTCCAGTTACAGAGCGGCTGATAAGACAGCTATGGCTGTATTAGCTTGTCAGGTCAGTACAGTAAACTGCACGTGACAGACTGTAAACACTGAATGCAGAGCGTCAAAGTCTGCACCCGTATTGTAATTTAAGAGTTTGGTGTCAGTCTGTACAGGATAATTGATATATGTGAGGACGATTTTCCTGCTTTTTTGTTTTTATTATTATAAAGTGACAGAGAGAGAAGGTTAGTCATTCCCCCTGAGGGAAACACACACAATCACTCTTTCATTGTGCTCCTGTGGGACATTTCATGTCTGCAACTTCATAGTCACATACCTTTCCCTGCTTCACTTTGCACCATGAATAGTGGGCAGACCCCACTGTGGGTGTTGGGGACACAAGGGAGACAATGGATCTCCTTTAGGTTGCAGCGGTGAAAAAGGCACACTGTCGCTGGGGTCCTCCCCCGACTTCAACTCTGATTTTACACGGTTGTGCTTTTTCACACTGGCTGAATCAATGGCAGGAGACAAAAGGACAAGTCTCCTTTTTTTCTCCTTCTTTCCTGAAGACTTTTTTTGCCTCTTAAAAGTACAAACCAGCGAGGGAAAGTGACCTTTGACATCACCTTTTAGTGTCAAATCTCTCTGTCTGAAATGATGTGAGGGATATGGCAAAGGTCGTTGGAGTGTGTCACTCCAAGTGTGAGTGATGTCATTGTTTAACCAGCCTGGGAAAATGATAAATCTGACATTTTGATAGCACTTGGTGTGATTTCATGCAGAACTCCCAAGTTTGTTGCCTCTCAGTTGGCGGAAATCTCCTTGGTAACAGCAGCAAATGTTGTCCTCAAATCTCTTATCCTCATGCTGAATTTAAATTGCAGTCAGGCAACAAATTGACTTTGTTGTAATGTCCGGACCAAATGACATACGACGCCATAATGTGTATTGGAGTGTGCTCGTTAAGAGGTACCTGCTGTAGCTACAAGGGGAATAGAGAGACACTAAGAAAGACCACACGGTGAGGTTTGTTGCTGAGGAACCCTGATGACACAGTGGGACGCTACATTGTTCTCCACACAAAGGACTCATTTAGACACAAGATAATTACCTAGTTTTCCTGGGAATGTATTTTTTCAGGGTTCCTGCACCACATACAGTGACACAGGTCTTGTTTTAGAGGGGGTGGGACAGGGAGGAGGCACGTAAATTGGAGGGTGTTCGTCTTATTGATAGATAATTTATGGTATTGCCACACAAGCCAGTCTACAGTGATTAAACAAGGCATGAAAATTGGTCAATTGGGCTGAAATGAGTGGATTTCTGACTAATTGCAGCATCAGAGAGAGTGGCAGGCATCCACAGTGTTGAGCATGTAGTTCAAATATGAGTGGATAAAGGGTTTAAAATGAATGACTACGGTTCCGCTTTCTGAGACACACTTGTTCCAGTGAGTGTTGCTTGTTTTACAGGATGCTCCCCCTCAGTACTACAGCAGCAGGCAGACTCTGGTGGGATCTCCCTGTCTCGAGCAGACTCAGATCATGGATGACAGCAACACTCAGGTGAGCAAGCCCGGCGGTGCGCTGCCATCATCTGCTATTAGCTGCTCCAAGCATCAGCCTTACCTTCCGTGTATGCTCTTACAGTAGATAGAGGGAGCGCATGTTGTCCAGCCGTCACATCACTGGTGGTAGAAGCCTCTGAAGTGAATGTTTCAGGGACTTGAGCTTACTGTCTTATGGTTCAAAGAGGGTTTCAGTGATCAGGTATGTTTGGCCCTCAGCACATAGAAGTCTCTGTTTTCATGACTATCCCTCTGTATTTGCACCTATGTGTCTCTCAGCAGGCGGGTCAGCTGTTCTACATTGGCCTGCCCTCCAGCTACAGCCTGCCCACACTGGAGCCCCCCCTGCCGAGGCTCCCCTCCTACGAGAGTGTCCGAAAGAAGGACCGCCAGAGGCAGATCCACATGATGATCGCGGACCGCTTTGGCCTCAATGGACCCATTGTGACCGAGGTAGGCTAAATTAGGGATCAGGACTGTGCCACAGCACTTGACACTGTCACAAATGCTTTGACAATGAAGCATTTCAGGTGCTGTTGTTGAGCCTGGGAACAGAGAAGCTATTTTACTCCTGTTACAGTTTGAAAGAATACTAAAGCTCATATAAACTCATCTTATTATGGAGGCCCCTCATCTGCAGTTTCACAATGAATGGAGATAATAAGAAGGAGGCTCTTCCCATTGTGACCACGCTGTCATGCAATGTTGTAACAAGAGCTTGTTCAGAGATTAGACGGCATTCAGGGCGCAGCAAACAGGATGCGCTATCGGCTCATCGAATATTTGCTGCGGGATTGTGCTGGAGGCTGCGTTTCAAGGTTTTACCGTGTTGATCTTTCGCTGAGGTTTTGACTCGCACAACGCTTGAGCAAACAAGGTAATGAGAAAAAGGCACATCAAACATAATTAAAGCCTGCATCCTGAGTGCAAACAGTGCCTGGGAATGCAGCTTTGTGATCCTGTCTTCTGCTGTCTTTTTTTTCCTCTTTGACCTCCCATTTTTTTCCTTAATTAAACAGTCTCTAGCATGACTGCCCATGTCTTACACACACACACACACACACACACACACA